>JAODAL010042955.1:0-34306 GCA_025379985.1 Phyllomedusa bahiana | reverse complement strand
AGAAAAGGTTAAATTTCCGCACGGTGAGGTTATGTTGGTGTAAAGCTATCGGCAGCTGGCGACATACCTGATATCTGAACGTCTATTATAAGAAAAGGTATAAATAGAACTTTCACTACAGTTTGTGATAATTTCCTGTATGGTGTGGTTGCGCACCCACTACTGTCAGCATCTGAATCATAGCCTGCATTACACGGCTCCTCCACCTGCCTCGCTCGCTGCTGTGACACAGCGGCAATCAGGAACTACATATGTCACTCTCAGCTTGAGCAACAGACATATTCCACAGAAATGCAGTCACGTGGGTGAAATCAGTAAAATGTCATGTACTCAAGTGAGCCTGCAAGTAACCCGTCTCCCCCATAGTCTGAGGGAGTCCCGATTCTTAAAGAAGAGGCAATATTTTCTATTGGGCTGGACGAAGGTTTCAACCACACGTATCCGTCCAAGTAACTCTCGTCACCTATCGCTCTCTGTGTGGTTTCTACCTGGGGGTCTTTTTCGACCTCACTGAAGAAATCATTAAAAAAGAATAGTTATCACCCTCCCCCAACATTTACTCACGTCAATTTCTGAAAACATAGGGGCAGATTGAACAATACAGTCTAACCCTGAGGCTATGTCTACACAGCACTGCTTTTTGATCAGATTTAAGCGTATTCAGTATTTAGAACGTGCCGAAAATCCGACTGTACCCAGAGCTGTGTAGATGTCAATAGAAAATCCGGGCTGTAGTCTATATAGCACAGGTTTTTTTTACGGAGGATTTCCAAACCGCCGTCCGTCCGGCAGAAGAGAGGACATGTTCTATCGTCCGCCGGTTTCCCGTAGCCGCAATGTACGGGGTTGGTGAGAAATCTGACTGCGGTTTTTCAGCACAAAAACCTTAGTGCGGTGCAGTTAAAATACCGTCAGATTTCCAGTGGGATTTTAACTTAGCTGTGTAGACGCTGCCTTAGGCTAGGTTCACACGGCTTATTTTGGGACGTGTCTCGCCCCGTATTTAGCGCAGTACGGCACAAAATACGGGGCGAGACACGTCCCAGTCATTACGGTAATCCACAGTTCTCATTGAGAACTATGGATTACGTCTCCTCTCACCGCTCGCACAATACGGCGAGCGGGGAGATAAGTGACATGCACATTATTCACGGCGTATATGTGCCGAGAATAATGAATGTCTATGGGGCCGGCGGGCTGACGTCCCTCCCGCCCCCGTACGTAATTGCGGGGTGAAATACGTCCCTGCAATTACACCGTGTGAACATGGCCTTAGACAGGCTTACATTGAACCACATGTATCATAGAGCTGATAAAGCTGGCAAGGGTTACACCTGTGTAGTCTAACTTTACACCTTCTGTAAGTAGGCTTAGCTTAAGCCACTAACTGTGCCAACATTTTGGAGCATTTTTTCACATCTTTAACCACTCCATCTCTCTAGAAAGTCACAGTCATTTAACCAAGACTAAGCCCCATTCATCAGGCGAGGTGCAGAAGTGCCTAGAAAGGGCCTTATGTATGAAAACGGCCCATAGCAACCAATCAGAGCCCATAGCAACCAATCAGAGCCCATAGCAATCAATGAGAGCTCATAGCCACCAATCAGAGCCCATAGCAATCAATGAGAGCTCATAGCAACCAAGCAGAGCCCATAGCAATCAATGAGAGCTCATAGCAACTAATCAGAGCCCATAGCAATCAATGAGAGCTCATAGCAACCAAGCAGAGCCCATAGCAATCAATGAGAGCTCATAGCACCTAATCAGAGCCCATAGCAATCAATGAGCTCATAGCACCAATCAGAGCCCAAGATTTATTTTCAAGCACTATATAATGAAATCTGAGCCTAGATTGGAGCTCATTGGCAAAAAGCAGGCTTTAGCAATAATGAGGCTTCATACAAACAGAGCCCATAAATCAATGAGTAGTCAGCAACTAATAGAGTATTCAATGAGAGCAAAATGCGCCAGAAATGAACTCCATAACGACCTGACCCACGTCAATGAGGTTAGCCCCCCAAATCGGGCCCTAGAAATAATGAGGTATAGCACTCAGCCCCCCTTAGCAATCAATGAGGTATAGAAACCAAGAGACCCCATAGAAATCAATGAGGTCATGAAAACTAACGAGCTCTAACAATAAATGGAGCTCTTAGGGGCCCGTCAGAGCTCAGTTTTTTTTTCCAGAGCACTATTAAAAAGAAAAGCGAGCTTGATTGGTTGTATTGGCAATAAAAACTTTTTAGCTTAGAGGTTTTCTACAAAAGGCCCCTTATAAATTTTTTAAAAATTTTTTTTTTTTAAAAAAAAACCCAAATTTTAATTTTTCCCCCCCCTTTTGGCTAGCCGGTGTGGGTCGTTCGTCTGCAGCGACGTCTTTTGCCGTCGCTGCAGACATCGGAGTTTGCGGCGCCCGGCGCCGCAATTGTGCTGACATCGGGGCTGTACTATACAGCCCTGATCCCAGAGCATCTCCTGCGAGCACCGGGGAGCGGAGGAAACCTCCGCAACCCGGTGCTTTAACCCTGTGATTGCGGCGGTGTGTTACTGCAGCAGAATCAAAGGGTTCCCCTGCTCTGTCGGGTGATCGGAACACCCGGTGACCCGATAGAGCTTGGGGAACGGCTGCACAGTCAGCCCTGGGAACCTAGAGTGGCCCCAGAGCTGTCTGTGTATGAAGCCAGTGACCAGGACACACTGTGTGCTGTCCTAATCACTGCCTGTGTCAGATTTACACAGATTAGATTGTATTAGCATATTTGAATATGCTAATACATTACCAAGTTAAAAAAAAAAAAAAGTAAAACAAACAAAATAAAAAAAAAAATAATATAAATAAAAAATATTTAATAAAATAATTGTGCATAAATTAAACACACAAAAAAACCTACACATATTTGGTATTCACACGACTGTAATAACCTGTAGATTTAATCTAACAAGTTATTAAGTGTGAAATGTGAATGGTGTAAAAAAAAAATAAAAATAAAAAAACTCAATTAATAAGTAAATTTAAATATTACCAATAAAATACAACTTGTTTTTAATAACTAAACTATGCCTAAGTACAACTTTTCTGTCATTAAAAAATAAAAAAGTTACAACTGTTGAAACGCAAAGAGGCAAAAACTAAAAAAATGTTCTGGTCATTAACTACTTTTCAGGCATTTGGCTTAAGGGGTTAATGTGCCCCACACTGTAAGGTCACTTAATTGTCATTGTTGTCACTTACGATCATGCCAGGTACAACACTGCCTGCCTAAGGATGTATTCACATGACTAATTTTTCTGCAGTAAAATCAGCACTTATTTCACGTGTGTTTGTATGTTTTTTTACGCACGCTTTCGTCATTTAAGTTGAAATTTGGTCCAATTTTTGTTGATTATTTTCATGTATTTTTCCCCAATACAGGGAACTTCATTGTACGCAATACATCTTTTGGGGTGTTTAAATGTCGATAATAGTCCTGCACTCTGTTTTTATGTGCAGCGTATAATGTTTCAATTGCTGCACAAAAAAGGGAGTCAATGAGAGCCTAAAGTGACTTTATGGCATGTATTTTGAAAAGCAATTGCAAAAAAATATATATTTTACACTTCACAAATTGTGCTGAAAAACTCTTGGGCCTGATTCACTTCTGTGCTGGGGTTTCCTTTAGGAGCCTCCATTGCAGATTCTGTAAAAAAAAATTAAGAAAAAAAATAGTGCAGCATAATGTGCTATTTTTACTGTTACAATGATGGAAACTCGACAGACTGTACTATAGTCAGTGGGGTCCCTCGGCTCCATTGATGTCTGTCATGTAATGGGTCCGGCACCATAGTTATTTAGGTTTTCAATTCCTATGATGGAGAATAAAAACAGAGATAACAGCACAGATGTGAATCATGTTATAATTTCATTATTTAACAATTAAGTTGATCAACCAATCAACAATCTGGTCTTCGTGTCTTGGGGGGGGGGGGGGGGTGGGGAGGGAGATAACAATAGGTGGTACTAGTGAGTCAGCTTTCATCTTTCTCAGGGAGACCTCATTTGCATATTTTTTCCCATGGCGCATTGCCTGTAAGCCTCCACAGGCTTAGACTGGCCCACGGGAGAATAAGGAAATCCCCAGGTGGGCCGCTGAGCATGGTAGACCTGGAGTTGTTTTTTTATCTGCATATACATCCTCAGAAGAGGCAACAAAGCAGAGAAAGAGAGGAAGAAAGCAAGATGCAGAGTATAGGAGGCAGGTACAGACATTTACAGTGGCTGTAAGGTGGGCCCCTAAAAGAAACTCCACTGGTGGGCCCAGAAATGGCTCAACTGGTGGGCCCCTAGAATCAACTCCACCTGTGGGCCCTAGGCACCCCAGGACGACACTGAGCCTCCATATACAAGCTGGATCTCTTCAATGATGAGCAGTACCTCCAAGAGCAATCTCTAGAAACAAACTGACCTATCATTATGTCCAATTGCTGTGATCTAGCTTATATCCAATATAATGGCACTTACTGACGGTGGTATGGTTACTGAAGATGTAGGAATCATCTTCCTGATTGACAGTCATGCTCTTGCTGTATCCATCAAATTTGAGCAAGAGCTACTCCACAAGAAGGTCTCATGTACAATATTGGATTACTACTTACTATAACCATTGGGAGGTGGAAGGGGGTTGCCCAAGGTGGTCAACCACTGTAATTCTTTCTTCATCCATATACTAAGAGTGACATGTCCCATTAGGGCTGCGTCATTTTTTGGGTGTATTTTACGGCAAAAAACTGTTGACGCCCTAGTTGCTATATAAATGAACTGTCATACATTATATGGCAGGCATGACACATCTGAATGCACCTAAAATAGGCGCATCAAATATTCTAGCAATTATATCCTCACGCCTAGATGGGTGCACTAGGGGTATATATCAGTGCACTTGCATATTAGTGATTCATATAGTCTCTTGCATACATATAGAGTATTTAAAGTCCCGTATAATCACTCTTTTTTGATAAAAATATCATCTGAAGAGAGTAGGGACTAATAGGGTTTATTAGTAAGGGACTAAGTTCCAGGTGGGGACGCCCTTGTTGGGGCGATAACCCTACATTTTGTTGGACAGGTTAGGGCATGTCCCCACGGCAAGGGTTTTCGGATGGTTTTTCAGCCGGGTTGCGGTTTTTCAGACCGCCTGAAAAACGGGCCGAAAATGAGCACAATTGTGCTCTATGGAAAACCCGTGCAGCTGTCCCCACTGTCCCCACTGCACGGGTTTTCGGTCCGGCGGCAAAACATTGAGAAAGCACCATCTTCCGCCCGGTTTTCGGACAGAATCTGTGCTTCTCAATGGGAGGGCTCTTCTTGCTCATCGCGAAGAAAACCGGCCGGTATTTGTCCTATGCCGTGGGGATACGCCCTTAGGGTAACTACTATAGTTGTTTCTAGGGTGTGATAGGGATAGTACTAAGTATTTTTAAATATTTGTATTAAAGGCTATGTTTTAATGGATTATATTTAGCTGCTGAGTGATTTCTTTGGTGTAGTTTGTTTAGATTAGGTGCATCAATTATACTGTGCAAGGCAGACCAAACGCCAGATTTTTGACAGGTTCGTTCATTCAGGCGCACTATACACTCATTTAATGCGCCTTAAAACTGGCCTCTTTTCTGACATGTTGCCCTAAATGTTTAGCACTACTGAAGCACAAAGCTGTTGTACCAATTCAGGTAAGGAAACTCTGCAGCTGGAATATGGTTGTAAGTAGAACAAGCAGGAAAAACGCAGAAACATGTCAAATAGGTTTATTAACAAAAAGATCGTTTTCGAGAAATAAACAAAAATCAGAGAGATCTCTATATATTTTAGGTTCCTCAACCCATCCCCAACCTTAGCTTTCCCTTACCACAGGGTTACACAACGTGCACGCAATCAGCGCCCACGTCCCCGGACTAGAAGCTAGGTCTGATCTTAATCAGAAGATCATTGCGGAGTGTGACTTTGCCTCTTGTGTATGTCGATGGCTCTTCTGAGTGAGTGTCGAAAAAGATTGATAGTTCATGCCCTGCTCGCAGAAATTTTGGACACCTATGAAACCCAAGCAGAACAAACTGTAAATCCCTAATGCTGTGTACAGAACATATTGGGATTGCGAAACAATTATAACATGGAAAACGTATCAAACATTATGTTAACTGTGAACTGTAATGTCTGTTCTAATGCGTTGTTTAGAGACCCCTTTTTCAAATACCCTTTGGGGAAAATAAAAATTTAGGGAGCGGTTTCCTTTAAAAGGGGTTTTTCCGCTACAAAAAAATTCTTTCAAAATGTAGGAACTCTAAATGAAAACATTTTCCAATACTTGCTTTGTTCATTTTTTTTTTAAGGGGAGATCAAGTGATTTTATCACCTCCTGGCTCTTTTTGTTCCTCAGTGACCGACCTGTTTATCCTTTTCCCCTGCGTTTTCTATGTGATGCGTGAGTGTGTCATTTGTGGGGCCCAGCAGTGAAAAGCTTGTTTTTTTTGATCTTTCGACAAAAGCTTGTAGTTACCCGTTTACTTTAGATAAAAACCCTGCTAGCATTTCGAGAAGCTTTTAAACTAATCAAAATAATTTGCAGACTGAAAAAAACAGAGTTTAATACGGGAGTGAATGCAGGAGTCCCATTCAATTCCCGACAGTTGAAGGAAGTGAAAGGGTGCTCTTGAAATTACGGGAGACAACCCCTTAAGGTTTCTGTCTAGGCAAAAACTGGAAAAAATTTTTTTTTCTTTTTTTTTTTAAAAAAAAGAAAAAAAAAGCTGTGTAATACTTTGTCTAAAGAGTAGGGAAGGACCTAAAAAGTTTTATTTTGAACCCCCTTAAAGTCAAAATTGGAGAGATGTTTGGCTTTTTATTCCTACGTGTATCAGGTGAGGAGAAGCTGTAAATTTCCCCTCCTATCAAGGTGATTGTGTGGAGGGCATAACATTCATTTCAAGATTAGTAAGGCGCCTACACAAAAAACTTGTAATGATATGTAATGTACCTCCGTGCGCAAATCGCGGCACATAGCATATCATTGGTAGAGTATGTAATGCGCCTATTGAGGCACATCGCGCACGGAGGCGCATAACTTATTTCAAGTATATGAAATACGCCTAACACATATACATTTGTAATGATACACTATGCACCTCCGTGCGCAATGCACCTCCTTAGGTGCATTACATACACTTCCAATGAAAAGCAATGTGCCGCGATTTGCGCAATTCGCCTTTTTAGGCACATTGTGTTTACTATGCAAGGTATACCTGACACCAGATTTTTGAGAGGATCACACTTTACACTGATTTAATGTGCCTAAAAACTATTAAAATAGCGCGTAGAACGCGATGTCGAATGCTATTTACTCGAACAAACAGTAAAATGTTTCAGTTCAACTCGAATTCTAATAAAATGTGAAGTGTGACTCGAACTTAACTTTTCTCGAATGATTCGATCAACACTACTATAGATGACACTTAGGAGGACATGTATGAACGCGGCTGCGCCAGAAGTCTGGTGTATTTTCAGCCCGACATCAGGCGCAGGCTCGTTCGCATTAGCACAAAGCCTCCCGTATGCCAGTATCAGGCGCATTACAGAGCGCCCGCGGCACTTTGCAATGCACCCGATTTCGGGGGGCGTGTGGGAAGCGGGGCGCACTACAACCGTATGAAGCTATAGATTTATAGCTTCACTACGGCATTTCTAGGCGCATTACTGCTGGAACAGGTAGAACGCACTTCAGCGGTATACCTGTACCAGAAATGTCGCCCGAGCGCTAGAATGTGCCTGATTTATGACTCGCAGTAGAAGGGGGTTCATAAATCGGGCGCATTCTATGCCGTTATATTGTGCACGAAATTTGGTGTTTAAATGCCAAAAATCATACATGTGGCCCTTAGATTCTTTAGTCCTAATGTGCATTAGATGTTTGTCCAATGTTTGCTTGATAGATGTCACTGAAAAAAAAAGGATCTGGCCCATTGAATTTTAACACAACCCTGCCAGAGGTGTTTGGCAGCAGCTTATTCTCCTAACCCTATTAAGAGCACATGTACACTTAGCCAAATGTAGTGTGCATAAGTATTAGGAACAGTTGTCGGCTGAACTGAGCATTCATGTGTAGGGGGGGGATTAGAGGAACATGTGTCAACATGTGTATGATAAGGATTGGAGAAACAGCTGCTGGCTGAAGTGAGCGTGCATGTGTATGGGGGGGGGGACTGGAAAAACAACTGTCAGCTGAACTGAGAATACACATGTACGGGGAGAATTGGAAAAACAACTTTTGGCCTCAGCCTGCGTATAATGCATGTGTATACGAAGGACGAGGGCGAACAGTTGTTGGATGAACTGAACATGCATGTATATGGGAGGACTGGAAGAACAACTGTTGGCTGAACTGAGAATACATATGCATGAGGAGGACAGGAAGAACTACTCTTGGCTGAATGTGCATGTACAGGAAGGACAGGGACAACAGTTGTTGGCTGAAATGAAAGTTCATGTGTTCAAGTAGGACGAGAGGAGCATGCATGTATATGGTGAGAACAGGAGGAACAGCTGCTGCTAAACTGAGTGTTCATGTATGTGGGCAGTATCGGAGGAACAGATGTTGGGTGAACTAAGGGCTTGTTCACATGGAGTTTTCACTCCGTGTTACAAGCGCTTTACAGATCCGTCTCTGGGACCGACAGGAGTGAAAACTCCGTGTGAACAAGCCTTAAGAGTGCAAGGGTATGGAAAAGACTGGGATGTCAGATGAACTAAGTGTGCATGTATATGGGGAGGATGGTAGGAACAGCTGTTGGCTGCATGGAGTGTGCATGTGGGAAAACAGGAAGAACTGGTGTCGACTTAACTGAGCATACAAGACCAGAGGAAGGATTAGAGGAACAGATGTTAGCTAAACTGAATGTCCAAGTTTACGAGGAGGACTGAAGAACAGTTATTGGCCATATGAACATTTGGCCGACAGCTATTGAAGATGAATGGCCACTTTTACTGTGATTTTCAAAGAAAAAAAATTACTGCAACTTTTATCTTAATCTTTTTCTAAGTCTTGACCTTTTAATTTTTAAACTGAAGTGCAAAGGGTAGTGCACAGAAAATAGCCTTTTGCAATTTCTTGTATTTTCCTGAGGGACATTTACTTTACTACCTCTCTTAAAATCCAAGCCCTCTCAACCACCATTCATAAGATCTGAGGGAAGCAGAGCCCTCTCTGGAATTTTCACATGCACATGAGACACCCACTATAAATCCATCATTCTAATGTATGACACACATATGTATGCTATGATGAGGAAAACTGTGGACTTTGAAATGCATAAGTGGTTGACACTTGTCTCTACTGTACCATGGATGTTATTTTAAAGGAATGATGACCTAATGATGATTTAGTTGAGGTTATGCTGCTTTGGAGTAAGATCCATGAAACCCAGATGTCCGCATATATAAGATTGGGGAGTTGGCTTTTTTTACTCATATAATGACACAGATATGTAGCCAGTAACTTCTGGGGAACATTATCACGAGAAAGGAAAATACACCAAAGCTTCAGTTATAAGGAAGCAGCGAGCCCATCATCCGTGTCACACAACTTTTACTTCCATATAATATCAAGAACAAAAACTGATTTTTGGGAACCCACCTGGCATACTTATTCTGCTGGTGCCTCCTCTGAATCATCCTCTCGATTGCTTCCTTCTCATACGTGTGACCGCACGCTTTGTTTTTCACTGGGTTCACCATCTCCATCTGCAATGAAGCAAAAGGTTAACTCTATGAAATTTAACAAACAGAGCAAGCAGAGCTAGTGAGCATGAGGGCTTTAGTAGTGTGTAGGGTGCAATGGTGGGGTGCGGTCCAGTGAACCTAATCAATCCCAATAGTTCCAAATCCAATGGACAAAAATCTAAGACATCCTCAGTTTGCTCCATCATGTTGTCCCATCAGTACAAAGTTAGCACGTAATCTACAACCCTTTCTTTGTTCCTGCACTTTTCCCCCATCTCTTGTTTTTCATCCTCATGCAATCCACCTACACCTTGTTCTACCTAGGCAGTTTGCTATAAGGCAATATGTTGTATAGCGGTATTGCTTATCAGCAGGCTAAAGTTGGGCCAGATACAACATTGTCCCACAGGCTGAAGAAAAGATTGAAGTGGATGCCAGTCACACAATTACATGTAGTGCACCATACTGGCTTACAGAGCTCAATGATCATGCTCATAATCCGAGATCAGGTAGGCCGCCTAGCACTCTCTAAGCGCACCCAACAAAATGTGGACACCCTGTGCTCCCCCAAAATCACAAAGTACAACTTAATCCTGCAAGACCTCCATTGACTGCTAAAGCAAAAGGGGCAGAAATGCTCAGGTGAGTACTGTGCCCCTTAGTATTAGATTGACTCTGCTAGGGTGTCCTCAGTGCATGGATTTACACAAAAACCCGTTTCAATCAGGTGAGGCTCTGCAAAACCACACTCAATGCTGATCATGGCAAAGTGAGGGGGTTCCTGACCATGTGACCTGACCATAGGGTGTTAATGTGTTGTTATGGCATTTAAGGGCATGTCCCCACGGCACGGGTTTGCGGCCGGTTTTTCAGATGGTTTGCGGTTTTGCAGATCGTCTGAAAAAATGGCCGCAAACGAGCACAATGGTGCTATATGGAAAACCCGTGCAGCAGTCCCCACGGATAAACCGACCAGTATTAGTCCTCTGCCATGGGGACATGCCCTAAGAGCCTTAGGAAGGCCCCCAGTATGCAATTAGCTGGCTGTCAGTTCTGCACTGATAGACATAATACACTGCAATTCAGAACTACTGCAGTGTATTATATAAAAGGTTAAACAATTTCATGGTCAAATCCTTTACAAGGACTAAAAAAGAAAATTCAATAAAGATTTAAGAAAATTAAGATAATATAAATACAAAAAATGTAAAAAAGTAATTTTTCCATTACAAAGTCCTGCGTTATGGAAAATACTTTAATAATTGGAATTACCCCACCCGTCACACAGTTTTACCAATGGAAAAATAAAAATGTCATGAGTGCTTAAGTGTGGTAAGATTTTGTAAAAGAAAAAAACACAACTACTTTTATTTAGTAAAATTAGAATTAGTTTTTTTTTTAAAAAGTGAAATTCGGTGTTGGCAATGCATAATATTAAGGAGCTACATAGTAAAGTTATTATGTCATTCATACTCTATGAGGGACGCTATCCATTATATGTACACCAAAATACAACCTGTCTTGCAAAAAACAAGCCCTCATATGGCGACATTGCCAGGATTAGCTTATAGCTTTGAAATGCGAGGATCAAGAAAGAAAAAACATTAACTGCATCATAAAAGCACAAACTAGGTGGTGTACTTAAGAGAGTCAGAAACCTACAAGACTGACATCCTGGGATAGAGGGTGTTTGTATGTAAAGGTTTACATCAGGCCTGCACAACATAAAGCCTTCACGCCCCTTGTGCCCCAACAAGCGATTTCTAGTGGCTCGCCAACCAGACCATAAAGAGCCCTTTCTGGACAGTTTAGGGGCATTTTAGCCCCCAGCTCCTGCCAAGCTGTGCAGGTCTGGTTTACAGCAATAATATAGAGTAAGTGCTGCCTATTGTAGATTTATATCCCTATCATAAAAATTGATATTCCTGGTATCTCAGATACTTCTGAACACATCACACTGACCAGCCTCATCTATAGTGGGTTGCAAAAATCTTCATATCCCTTGAACTGTTCCTTTTTTTTTAACCAGATCAACTTTACTGTGAAATTGATGAGGAAAGAATAGACAGGATCATAGAGATACACCTGACATGGCACTTGAGCAGTCTACATAGACAACAATACAATAGTAGTCAGAAATTGTAAAAATGACCACAGGAGAGAGAAGCACTGCAACAACATTTCTCATCCAGAAATAAATGGCAGATGGGCACATAGCAATCAAACGCCCAGATAATGCCACTAATCAAGGACAACAACAAGAGAAAAAACAGTCACGGTGCCGTGTCCACGTGTGTGAACATGTGATATATAGGTTCAAGGTAAGAGCAGAGCAAAGCAAACTCCATGCTTCTTATACTAGTCACCAAAAAGAAATTACTACGTAAGTGGGGAGGTCCCCTAAAATTAAGAAATTTAACCCTTAAGCGAACGCCTGAAAGTAGTTAATTGACCAGAACTTTATTTTTAGTTTTTGCCTCCTTGCGTTTCAACGTTGTAATTTTTTATTTGTCAATGACGCAGTTGTGTGAGGCCTCGTTTTATTCTAGACGAGTTGTATTTTATGGGGAATAGTTTAAGTTCATTATAAATAATTGCAGTTTTTTTTAAATTTCTTTTAAAATTTTTTTTTTTTTTTTTTTTTACACCATTCAATTACACACTTAACAACTTTTAAATTTAATTCTAAGGGTTATTGCTCGGTGGATCCTAAATGTGTGGGGTTTATTTGTGCGGTAATGTACGCCCCAATTATTTTTATTAAATTTTTAAATTTTATTTATCATTTATTTTTTTTTTTTTACACTTTTTATGTTTTCCATTTTAATTCCGTAAGGAGAACTGGTTATTTTTTTTTTTTTTTTACACTTGTAATGTAAGCATATTCAAATATGCAATACTTTATAATCTGTGCAGGAACAGGTCATCAGGGCAGCCACAGTCTGCCCGATCACTGGCTTCTTAAAAGCACCCCTGGGGCTACCAGTCCCCGGGCTGACTGTGCACCCGTTCCCGGGCTCTTCGGGGCACCCGGGTTCCCTCACCCACAGAGCAGGGAAAAACCCCTTTATTCGCGCGGTATGACTGCGGGAAACAAAGGTTTTTAAAACACCGAGGGGGGGGCTTCCCCCCCTCCCCCGGGCCTTGCATGAGCTCGCTGGGAACCGGCTGTGTAGTCAGCCCGCCCACCCGCGGCGCCGGAAACTCCGATGTCACAGCGACGCCAAAAGATGACCCGAAATCCTGCCGCAAAAAACGGGGTTAAGGGGGAGTGGGGGGAAATGAGGGGAAAAATGGATCCTCAGGAATTTCTGCCACAGAGCTGTAACGGGCAGTCCAACCATCTTTTTCCAAAGACACGAATTTAGTGGATTTATTCCTATTAACAAAAATGTACTTTGTGTAAGGAAGGGAAATGTTCACTGCATTAATCCATTCCCTCAAAGTTGGAGGATAGCTCGCCATCCAACGGCGGGCCACCAGTTTTCTAGGATGAAAGTAGCTCAACTAATAGAGAGTTTTTTTGCGGGAATCGGAATTTTTTTAGGGATCAACCAAAAAGGGAAAAACAGGGTCATCCGCCCATTTCATTATTTATTAACTTAATAACTTGCTGCCAAAAGCCATTTCCACGCAGCCCAAAAAATTTTGGAGCCCAGTTCCTCCCTGTGGATGGGTCTAATATCTCCTAAATTTATGAGCCAGCTTATCCTTAAGCCCAAATTAAATTTTTTTTGAAAGAGCAAACAAATTAACGTTTTTTTTGGGAAAAGAAAACTTGTGCTTTTCCAAAATTTTTAAAATTTAAAAACAAAAGGCGTTTTTTAAAAATTGGGGGGCTTTTTTTTGGGAACCCCTTTTTGAATGCCCCGTGAAATTCTGTTGGGGGGAGTTTGGGGGGGGGGGGGGGGGGGGGTGGGGCCCCTTTCACCAAAGCGGTTAATTTTTCCCCTTTTTTGCAAAAAAAAAAATGTGGTTCAGTTTGGGGTTGGGGGGAAATGTTGTGAAAACAAATCAAGCCCCCCCAAAGAAAAAGGGGGTTTAGGCGACGGACAGAAAAAGGAAAAGCTTTGGTAAAATTTTAGGGCGATTTTTAGGGGGGTGGAAGGGTAGCCCCAAAAAGTTTTCCCCCCAACGGTTTTCCCCCAAAGACCAAAAAGGGGACCCCTTTATTCCCCAAAACCGACAGTAGCCCTGGGGGCCCCCCGCCCAACCCAAGGGAGGGGCCCAAAGCCAGGGGAGGGGGGTTTAGGGGATTTGAGGGGCCCCCAAAAAACATAGCTTAGAACCAACCCCCCCCGTTTAAAACAAAAGGGTTCAGGCTTTTTTTGGAAAAGGGGTACCGCCCTTTTTCAAAAAAGCAGATTTGGAAGCAAAAACCGGGGGGAAAACAGATTCCCACCAGGGTAAAACCCTGGGGCCCCAGAGAACCCCGGCCCCTTTCCCCTTTTAGGTTTTCCTTTTTCCCCCTTTTCCCTTTTCCTTTTTCCTCCTTCCTTTTTGCACCCCCTTTTCTTTCCTTTTTTTAAAACCCTCCCCCCCCTTTCTAAATTTCTCCGGGTTTGGATGTTTTTTAAAGTTTCAGAGGTTTTTTATTAGGTTAAAAACTTGGGGCCTCCCCCAAAAGCTGGATGGAAAAAAATTCATACGTGTCCATTTATAAAAATCTCCTAAAAAATTTTTACGGATTTTTTTAATGTATCAATCCCGGGGGGAAATCAAGAACCCCACTTTTTTTTTTAAAAGACAATCCGGGGGGTTTAAAGCCCCACCCTCAGTTTTTACCCCTTCCCAAATGTTAAAAACCCAATCTTTTTTAAACTTTTAAATTTCCAAAAATATCTTTTTCCATAAACATTTTTTAAATTTTTTCAGAAAAAAACCCCTTAAAATCTCATTTTAACCATTTTAAAGGGGTTTGCCCTCCCTACATTTAAAAGGAGCAAAGTTTCCTTCTTTTCCCTGGCAGATGACTGTAATTTTTGGTCGTTTGGGGTTTAAATTCAACCAATTGTTTTATTACTCAAAGTTTAGGCTCAGTTTTTTTTATCCGATTAAAAAAAAAAAACCCCAATTAATTGTTTCTTTAATAAAAAAGTTTTTACTGCCACCCCAAAAAGAGCTGGCGCCCTGTGTTGGTAAATTCTTACAATAGAACAAACACAGGGGGGAGAGGTTTCAGGGCGGGCCTAGGGAAAAAATAGCCAGGGAGGGGATAAATTTACTTGGGTCTCCTTAACAAAAAAAGATGAAAAAAGCAAAAATTTGGGGAAAAAGCTTTATTTTTTGTTCCCCACTTTTAAAGCTATTCTTTTTAGCGGAAAAATCCCTTTAAATGCTTTATGTGACCGACAGGGGTGTTTTTTTTTTTATGGATTTTAAAAAAAGCAGGGTGAAGACGGAGTGTTTGTCCCGTTAAACACCCCCCTATTTTTTTTTTTCTGGATGAAGTTTGATCTTGCTGAAGCTCTAACGATCACTTGCACAGCAACCAGAAAACATTGCATTGTGATCACTACTCTGGAGGTCAATGAACCTACAGTTAATAAGATGAGCGATCACATTCAGGAATGCAGCATCTCTTACTGAGTGTGAATATACATGTACTGTATACATAAGGCAGGGACAATGCATTTTGTTGCTCTAGGCAAGAAGGGCAAATGGAGCCTCCTCCCACCTGCCCCCCCCGAGTCATAAGGCTGGGGGGCTACATGACTACTGGTCGGCACAGTGCGATTGAGGGGAGCCGATCAGAAAGTGAAAGGGGTTGTTCTCCTCCTGCATAACAGTCTAGATGATGCGGCCTAGTTGGTCGAGGCATCTAAGTAGTTAGACAGGATTAACGTAATCTCCGGTGGCAAGTGTCGGCTGTAACTAATGCCTGGCACCAGCTATGTATGCAGCAGGCGCAGAACACGAGCCCACTTCGTACATCCTTATGCCTCCATCCTAACAGGAATGAGGTGGTGCACTAGGCGGTCACCTACCTCTGCCTACCCATCTTTCCTAGCCCTGTGTATACACAAGCACTAGTCAAGGGACAGTGGATCACAATACCTGATGAGCACCACAGTAAGGCTATGTCTACAATGCAGTGGACAAAAATGACCTGAAAACCAAATTCTAAAAACATTCATAAAACAGAGTTTCTTGTCCACTGCCTGTCAAAAGCAGCTGAAAAAACGGCTGTTTTTTGGCACGTTTTTTTGCTCGTCTTCAAGTCTGTTTGGATGTAACTCCACCCTACAAAAGGGGATGTAAAGCACATTATTGCATTTATATGTAATTGTTTTACAGATCTTGTCGCTAATAAAGTTATCTTGTTTTTGCCGCTGAAAATCTGTGGTTTCTTATG
Organism: Phyllomedusa bahiana; assembly: GCA_025379985.1. NCBI lineage: Eukaryota > Metazoa > Chordata > Amphibia > Anura > Hylidae > Phyllomedusa > Phyllomedusa bahiana. Next base: position 18,206 of record JAODAL010042955.1, on the reverse strand, counting down.
GATTTTGGCGCTAAAATCCGCTTTTTACAGCATTTTGGCGCTAATAAAGTTATCTTGCTTTTGCAGCTAAAAATCCGGTTTTTTTTTTACGGATTTTGGCTTTAAAATCTGGATTTTTTGCGACAAAAGCAAGATAACTTTATTAGCGGCAAAATCCATAAAAAACTGATTTCAGAGACAAAATCCGTTAGCGACAAAAGCGAGATAACTTTATTACGAATGAGAATACATCGGACACTTGTATGCAGAACTGAAAGGTATAACCTGTGGTAATACCCACTAGAGGTGGGACTAATCTCCTGGGTGGGTTTTCAGACTTTTGCTCTATTGAGAGGAAAAAAATGGAGGGCCACCCACCGGGGGGGGGGGGGGGGGGGGGGGGGGGGGGGGGGGGGGGGGGGGGGGGGGGGGGGGGGCCTGGGGGGGGGGGGGGGGGGCGGGGGATAAAAGTTTTAAGTTCGTGGTGGCTTAAGCATTTTTTTGATCAAAAACAGGGGCTAAAAATTCAAAAGTTTTTTTATGTAGATAAAACATAAATGCTTCTTAGGGATTTTCCCCGATTGTATTGCCCTTTTTTTCGTGGGGGGCCACTGGGAATGGTATATATATATATATTTATAATATATATATATTATATAATAATATATATATATAAAAATTTATAATAAATATTATATATATATTATAATCCCAGCCCTCCAATGGGACCCAGTTCACATTGTGTTTTTTCGAAATTTTTTTCTTTTTTTTTGCAGAACTTATTGTATTTGGCATTATTTGGGTTTTAATCTATATAGGGAGAAAGGATGCCCCCATTTTGTTTCCTGCACCCACCCCTTTTGCAGGCTTTTTATAATGCAGTTGCAAGGTTGGGGTTTTTTTTCGTCTTTCTCTCTGGGTAATGGGGATCGGTTTTACCCAATAGAGGCTTATTTGGGGGTCTATTGGGGAGGTAAAATAGTGTGGACCACCCACCTGAGATCACGTTGTAAGTTCGTGGGGGGTGAAGCATTTTTTTTTCAAAAAAAATTGAAATAAGAAAACTCAAAGTTTTTCAGACTTTAAAAAAACACCCAAAAAAACGACCGCCCTTTACATATCATTTTTTTGCCCTGCTCGGCTTTTTTTGCAACATATTTTAAAAGACGAAGTAAAAAAAACGAGCAAAAAAAAAAAAAACAAAAAACCAAGCTCTAAGGGCTTGTCACACAAGCTTTTTTTGATCCGTTTTTCGGATCCGCAAAAGGGTTAAAAATTGTCATGTGTTAACATTGCGTTCAATGGGGAAAAACGCATCGCTTTACACGGGGATCGGGGTGCGTTTTTAGGGCTCTCTTGCACGCGCTTTTCGCATCCGCTTTGGAATTTACATGTCAATTCTTATTGCGGTTTTTCGCAATGAAAGCCCATAGGAATAATGGAGTCCGCTTTTGGCACCTGTCCAAAAGCGATCCACACCCGGTACGTTCAGCGGCGCTTTACATCCGAAAGCGGTCAAAAGCGCAGTTGGCGGCCGACGGGGGATCTGCGGTGAGCAGGGTGGGGACGGGGCATCGGGGGGGGGGGTGATGGGCGGGGGATCGGCGGGGGCTGGACGACAGGGAAAAAAGGGGTGAGCGGCGGGGGCTGGGCGGGCAGGGTGGGGCCCGGCTGGACGGGGGACGGCGTGAGCGGGCGGGGGGGGGGGGACGGGCGGGCTCGGCGGCTGGACGGAGGGGGGATCGGGGGCTACGGACGGGGGATCTGCGGGAACGGGAGCGGCTGGACGGACGGGGATCGCGGCGAGCGCTGGGACAGGGGAGGGGGCTGCAGGGGATGGATGGATGGCCTGCGGGTGCTGCAGGGGGGTGGTGGCTTTGGGGCAGGTGAGGTGTGAGGGGGATGGGAATGTGCTGGGGAAGGGAGAGAAGATGGGGGGAAAGGGGAGAAGAGATGGAAAGGGGAGAGAAAGAGAAGGGGAGAGAGAAGAGAGATAGGGAAGAAAGAGATGGGGAGAGAGAAGAGATAGGGAGAGAGAGAAGAAGGAAAGGGGGGAAATTTGGAGAGAGAGAGAAAAAATGTAAAAAAGTAAAAAAGAAAAAAGTTTTAGATTTTATTAATTTAAAAAATATTTATGGAGAATTTTTAAATTTTTTGGGATATTATATATTTTTTTTATTAAATTTTATATGAAACATTTTTCATTAAATTTTAAAAAATTTATTTTTATATAGTTTTATAATAATCAGAAATCACTTTTTATTATTGCCTGTGAAGTTGAAAATAAGGACATTTTTTTCCCAACACAAATCTATCCCACCCGACTCCTCACTCAGGCAAGCACTTTGTGAGACATAATGCCCTGGGTTGCTGAACCACATTCATATTTGTGTCTAATTTTAAAGTGTGGTGCACGCCTCCATAACCCCCCAGAAAAACCCTTCGAGTGCATTAAAAAGTTTTGAGTCTTAAAAATCCCGCCAAACAATTCATTAGGCATAGACATCTACCGCTCGTTTTGTGCTTTGACCCAAAAAAATAAAAAACCCGATCACACATGTTTCCCTAAGACTCCATCACTAGAGACTTGTTAATGAAAACATCCAAAATAAACCGAAGACCTGCCACTGAGTTTGGGGGCAAAACCGAGTTAGGGGGCATAAAACCCGATTTTATGGGGCAAAAACCAGTTTAGGGGCATCCCCTGAGTTATGGGGCATACCCGAGTTATGGGGCATACCCGAGTTATGGGGCATACCCGAGTTATGGGGCATACCCGAGTTAGGGCAAAACCCAAATTATGGGCATACCCAAATTTAATGGGGCAAAAAACCCAGGGTTTATGGGGGCATCCCCCGAAAAAATTTGGGGCCCCCTGAGTTATGGGGCACATGAAATTAGCAATGCTCTGAGTGACAGCAATCTCTTCATCTTCCTCTTCTAAAGCTTCATCTGCGGACTCTTGAGAAACTCCCACTAGAAGACAAAAGAAGAAAATTAACAACATATAAACCACGTTTCTGATTCCATCTTCCATCCCTATGGAGAATATACCCCAAACAATGATAATAGATCACGGTCCTCACAATCAAGACAGAAAGAACACCCCTAAAAAAAGGGAAGAGGACAACTAAAATATAACTTTTAATAATATTATTTCATTAAAAATTCTAGCACTTCTAGAGGGCAAAAAACACTGAAAAACACTTTTAGCATAAACAACGAGAAAAATCCACAAAAACGGGCTACCAAAACCCTATAGAACCCTAGGTAGCAAGTAACAGCTCCCTAAAGTACAGGATTGTCGCCCCGATAAAGGACGGTCCTGTCGCGAACCTATCCCTACCTAACAAAACCCTATCAACCCCTTACACTAAAGTAAAATCCCAAAATTTTTGATCCTCCCCCAAAAAAACCCATCTCCCAGGGGGTATTAAAGGGGGAAAAAAAGCAAGGATAAAAAAGAAAATTTAAAAAAAAATGATTTACCTCTCTTTAAAGCGGGTCCCTGGATGACATATTAGAAAAATAATAAATTTTTACTTACATCACCCTTTAAACCAAAGAAATGGTAAGTGAAGCAAAACTGTATACCACGGGTCCAAAAAGTCGGTGCATCCCCCTTCCCCCGGTATGACGGAGCACAGCTATAAGCATGTAATGCCCTTTCCCTTTTTTAGGGGGTTTTTTTCTATCCCAGGAGAATACAGGCCCGCTTTTTCTCAAGCAGGGCTGTGGATCGGCAAGCCCAAAAACCCCCCACTCCGACTCCTCAATTTTTCCCCAAAACCACGCTCCTGACTCCCACATCACGGCGCATGATAACTTTACTGTATAAAATGGTCCCCCAGCTTTTTCACCTAGAACAAAATCAAGCTAAATTTTGGGAAAAACACTGACAAACAAAAAGGAACAAGTTTTTATCTTTTTAAAGTGAGAAGAGACCGGACAGATTTTGTCAAGAAATCTTAATCTGATCAGAGCCCAAAAGGGTTCAGGGATATTGAAAACCAAAGCAGATTTCCCCCAAAAACAAAAAAAAAAAAAAAATTTAAAATTTTTATTTTAGGACAAAACAGTAACAATCAGTTTACAGTAAGAAAATGCAGAACTAAGCAAAGCTAAAATACTTGCAAGTCCAATTATGTTAAATAGTAAAGATGACTGTAATAAAATTTCTTTTTTGCACTGCATCAAACAATGGACCAACTTATAATATTTTGGGAGTCGATCGGGCCTTTTTATGACAATTCGACTCTCAAAAAAGCCCGACTCCACTCCACACCCCTTTTCTCTAAGAACGTAATTTTGGGGGCCCCCTTGTTCCCAGCAATGTTTTCTTTTAGTCTCATGAGATAACCCCCCACCACCACCACAACCAAATGTATCCCTAAAACCTGCCAAAACTAAAAACACTAAACAGCAAAATCATCCCATCCACTTGGATCCATTTTTCATTGCCTATAAAAATATTATAATATTTAGAATGAAAAAAAAGCTTTATAATTTGTTTCTTTTTCTGAAGGAATTTCGGGGTTACACAAATTCTCCCACCCTTCCCCTAGAATCCAACAAATACACTGTCACTAGGGCAATAATATGTAAATAGGCTCTAGTGAAGGGAGTGAGGTCTCTGGTGTCACCTATTGTAAGCAGCTTCCCTTACAGCCACATCCCACCCATTAAAGAGGTTTTACCACGAAGAAAAATTGAGGTGGGAAGTTTGGAAATTAAATAATCATTTTCACATTCATCATTATTAAACATTCTGCACCACTTTTGTTTTTTTTTGGTTTTTTTTAGGATCCATAGTTTACAGCTCATCCCAAGGGGGGTACATATGATGAAAGCTCCCAGTCCTTGCCGCACATGCTCAGACATCACCACCCCCTCCACTACTTTCAGACTCTTCCCCCCTAGCAATCACACACACTCACTGCTGAGCAGTTTTCAACCCCCGGGGTGCATTTAACTCCCTCCTCTGTTCCCTTAGTAAAATTTTCAAAAAATGCAATTAATACAAAAAAAAAAAAAGTAATAGGGATTCTTGAAAAAAAAATCCACGTTTTGGGCCCTCAGAAATTTGAACCTATGACCCTAACGAACCAAAAATGATAACCACTCCTACACGAGCTACCAGGGCTTTGGAGCCAACCAAAGCCCACTCAGACTCCTCAATTTCCCCAAACTCCGACCCTGACTCCCTCATACCGGCGCATTTTTAAATGAAACTTTACTATAAAATGGTAACATCAGGGTGTTTAATCACCCAGTACAATAATCAACATTAGGTAAAAGACCCGACAACAAAAGGGTAACAATTTTTGATCTTTTGAACACCTTTTGGGTAATTGAAAAAAAGCTGTATTGTATCCAATCCAGTCTGCACCAACAAAAGGAATGGTAGAAGAAACTGGGGTCAGATTTTGGTCAAAAATCTGCTTGAATCTGATCAGACCCAAAATTCAGCCATTTTTGAAAACCAAAGTGGATTTCCCAAAACAACAAAATAAAAGAAATTAACATTTTTATTTTTAGGAGCAAAACATAACAACAGTTTCAGGAAAGAATCTCAGAACTGAGCAGATTTTTAAATACTTTCAAGTCCAAATTTAAAAGTATAAGATAGGGAAGAACTGTATATAAAATTCAGTAGCCTCATTTACAAAACTGTATGGGTGGGGAGATATGGACCTAAAGCACCATTCAAACCATTTTTACCATTTTGCTTGTCAGGTAAAATATATTTTTTGGATATGACTTTAGAACCCCCAAAAAATTAAATCTCAAACACTGCAAAAAAAAAAACATTGTGGAGTCCTGAAAATTTTTTCTGGAAAAAGTAATTTCCTCCTCAGACCTGCTACAGACCTCCCTGACTCATTATTTCCACTAAAAACGGCCTCTTTACACTAAATTGGGTTTGGGGCAAACGGTGACCAGGGCAACATCCTAACAAAGTCAGGGTTAAAGGAATTGCCCCAGCCACATCAGTTTTTTTGAAAGGGGTTTAACCTTTTACTTCTTTTAAAGCAGGTGAAAAATTTTTCTGAAATTTTTTTTGCCCGGGGGCAAAATTTTTCCCCCCGGGGGGAGCGCTTTTCCTGCTCCAGTCATCATTACACTCCTCAGTTATGAAGATATGGGACAGTACACTGCCCACCCAATTCCTCTTGCTCTTTGCACTGCATAAAATAACGTATCAAATAATTTCAATTTTGGGGGTCGGGATCGTCCCTTATTGAACCCGACTCCTCAAAATAGGCACCAACCCACACCCTGGACTACTCACACCTTTAGCTAAACAACCTTTGTTTGACTACTTTGGGGAAAGGCATATGATTCACCTCTGGGGCACGATATGCAGTTTAAAAAAATTTTTTAAAACCCCCCCTTTTTTAACACACTGCAATAAGCAGGAAAAAAAAAGGGCCAGAAACCTTTGTGGGAAAAACCCCTAAATACCCCTTTAAGCCTCACTCTCTTACCTAGAACTTATTTGCATGTTTCCCATGGCCTATACTTCTTCCTACACCTTTTTGGTGCTCTCTATAAGAAACCTTACCCTCTGAGAAATGATAACACCAGGGAAAGAATGAGAAAGACATTGAGAATAAAATGAAAGGAATAGTCTGAGATACATTGCTAGGATACGCCATCACTTCTCAATTGGCCCCTTGGACTCCCACCGATCCAGAGAATGAAGGTTTGGCAGTGCTAATCATATGTGTCCCCTTTTTCAGACTTTTTCCCCAGAGCTGCCTCCACCACCACTTATGCATGAAATTTGGAAAAAGGATATTTAGTGAATACTCAATGCAGAAAATTTTGCATTTTCAGGGGTCCCGACCAACTAAAAGTGCGGAATATCCCATTCCCCTAAAAGGGGGAAACAACCCTTTAAAAGGTAGAAAGCAAAACGTATCTTTAAAAAGTTTTCACAACTCAGCAATATTATAATTTACAAACGAATTTGAGTCATTTTTAGTGGCATTGCCCTTTGAGCGGGTCAGGGACGATGGTGCAGCATATGAAGGTCTGTGTATAACACATAGCAGGTAAGTGACCTATATTACTCCATTCTCTGAAAAGTGCTTGCTCATCCAGTAATCTCTGATAATACTTTCCAAAACAAGTTAGCGAGTTCGGTCGCTGGGAATTATTGGCGCCTTTCCTGGAAGACTCGGCCGGAGATAATGTATAGCTTTGAAATTCTTCTCTGGGAAAAGTGAAGCAACTCTACCGTGTCACCCTGAGCTGTGTCACTGTGAGGCGAGTCATCGGGGACATATTCGGAGGCTCGCTGCACCGCATTCCTCTCCAACCAGATGTCATTTCTTGTAAACTTATTTATTTTTAAAGAAAAAAAAAAAAGTGTTAATGAATTCTTTAAATTTTGCCTAAAGGGGAAATGAGAGGCTATTGAAATGCACAGAGCAGCCATAGAAATCACAGACTATGACGGGTGTCGTAACACGTGCAAAAACCACCAAAAATTCTCCACTGTGTCCTATGGGATATTTGAAGAAAGGTGAAAACTCTCCCTTGGCTGTTTTTCTAGATACCCCCACTTGAATGGGAGCGAGTGCACAAGTGTGGCCATATCTCTGGGCATGTCGACTCAGCAGGAACGTCGGGGAGACTCTACAAAAAGAGGAGGCCTTCCGAAGCACAAGGTGATTTGCTTCAATTATGTAACGTGGTCAGTCGCAGTGGGCAGACAAGGGGAAGCAGCCGTGTTTTAGTTAGGGCTCGGGTTTAGGGGAAACCGCCCATACATTTTTCATTTCCCCGGGACAGCTATTCATTTTGACTTTTCCCCATTCATTCCGTACGGTTTTTCGGGTCAGCAAAAAACGCGTTTTTGTGATCTAAGGGGGGAAGAGGGAAAAAAATTTCGTTTCCCGGAAAAAAAAGGGTTTTGGGTGTTGAATTAAAAAAAGCCTGATCTCAGGTCAGTACGGGAAAAAGTAATGTTTGTTCACAGGGACTGCCCACAGAATAGTGGGGTGCAGCCTGGATTAAAAATAAAAAGGATGTAACCAGGATCATTTCAGGATAAGTAAGGGAATGTACCAGTGACTGAAACCAGCAGAATAGTGATTTGCACCCCTGGAGTATAATACAGGATGTAATCAGGATCAGTCCCAGGATAAGAAATTGTGGGTTCATAGTGACTGCCCCGGGCAGAATTTTGAGTGCAGCTTTTGGAGTAAAATAAGGATGTAACTCAGGATCATTTCAGGTTTAAGTAATGAAAAGTACAAAATGCTGAAACCAGCAGAATATTGAGTGCGCTCGGGAGTTTAAAATTCAGGAGGAAAACCAGGATCGTACAGGTTTAAGTAATTATGTACAGGGGACTGCACCAGCGGGCCCAAAGTCCCGCTCGGGAATATAATACGGGGAATGTTACTCCGGAAATCGGGTACAGGTTAAGTAATTTATTTTCACAGGACTGAAACCAGAAAAACAGTGAGGCGGCTCGGGGTTTTAAAAATTTTAAACCGGATGTAACTCGGGATAAATACGGATAAGAAATTTTTTGGTAAAAGTAAATGCACCAGCGAATGTGAGTGCAGTTTGGGGTTTAATACAGGATGAAACTCAGGATCATTTAAAGGATAAGTAATGAAATTACACGGGGAATGAACCACCCAAAATGGGAGGGGTTGAAAAAAAAAGCCCCCCCTTGGGGAAAAACGGATGTAATTAAGGACTTACGGATAAAAATGTAGGTACCAGTGACTCCCACCAGCAGAATAGTGAGTGCAGCTTGGAATATAATACAGGGTAACTAAAATCAAAAACAGGATAAGTAATTTTTGTACCGTGAGGGCACCAGCAGATAGTGAGTGAAAGCTCTGGGGGAAAAGACAGGATTAACCGGGACATCCCAGGATAAGTAATTATGTACACGTGACTGAAACCCAGCAAAATTGTGAGTGCAGCTCGGGGAGGAAAAAACCCGGATGTAACCCCAGGATCAGTACGGGGATAATTTAAGGTAGGGACACGTGACGCACCAGCAGAATAGTGAGTCCCAGTCTGGGGGAAATAAAGAGGATGTTGGTTCGGCCCGGATAAGTAATTTTGTACACAGGGACTCCCGAAATAGTGATGAAGCTCTGGGGGGGTTAATACGGGTTGAAAACTCGGGTTCATTACGGGTTAAATTTAATGTATTTTCCCAAAAGTGCTTGCCCAGAAGAATAGTGGGGTGCATCTCTGGGTATTTTTAAAGGGTTGAAATCTCGGGTTAAGTAAAAAATTTATGGGTTTGTACACAGGGACTAAACCTTAAAATAGTGGGGTGCAGCCTGGATTTTTTTTCGGAGGTAACTCAGGGCGGGACAGGAAAAGTAATGTATGTACCAGTAAACTGAACCAGAGAAAGTGAGTGCGGGCTCTGGAGGATAATAAAAGGATGAAACCCTCAATCAGCACGGGATATTAAGGTTTGTACACAGGGGATGCCCCCACCCGAATGTGAGTGCAGCTCGGGAAATTTTTAAAAGGGAAGGATGTAACCAGGTTCATACGGTTTAAGTAATTTTGGTACACAGGCTGCACCAGCAGAATAGTGATTGAAAGTTTCTGGAGTAAAATTTATGGGAGGTCACCGGGATCATACGGATAAGTAATTACACTCCCCGGGCCCCCACTTTATTAGGAAAAACACCTGCCCCAAATTTGCTCGTTAACCCCTTAAATTTTTAATCGGGCCAATCCATGGCGGCAACTCACTGCATTTGGGGCTGTAGACTTGGTCAAAGACAATCGCCGGCGGGGTTTAAAAACCGAGCATCGGGTTGGGGAAGGGAAAGGGGGATTTGAGTGCCTTTGAACTTTTGGCCCCATGGTTTTTTGGGGGAAAAAGGGGGGGGGGGCTGGTATTTAGAAACTGCTGATCTCCTGGGATTTTAAACCCCCAAAACCCCCATCTCTGGGGTTTTCAGAGGAAGGGGCCAAAAAAAAAAAAAACATCCAGTGGGGCGGCAGCCCTGGGGGGGAAAAGGCCTTGTTGTTGCCAGAGGTCAAAGGAAAATTGGGCGGAACTGGTTCGAGCTGAAAAAAAGGGGAAACCAGTGACTCAAATTTGCCCCCGTTAAAACCCAAAGGGAAAGGCATTTGAGCATCTCCTAAACGAAAGTACGGCAAACCCTTTGAGGCAGAGGGAAAAAAGCAGCAGAAGCCCAAAACCGGGTCCCATTTCCTTTAAAGCTAAGAACGGAAAAGGGGGCTAAAATTTTCCCCAAAGGGCTCTTCAAAATTTTGGGGCCAGTAAAAAGTTTGGGAAAAATTTGGGCCCTGGTCAAAATGAGCCCTCGTTTTCTCCCTGCGAAAATTTGGGAGGGTTTTAGGGTCGAATTTGGGCGTCAACAACATAAACCCTTGGATCCCTCCTCCCTTTGGGTTATCAAGGGGTTCAGGGGGGTTGGTGGGGGGTTTTGTCATGGTGGGGGGGAATTTTTTCCTTGGCACCCCTTTGGGGCCCCCTTGGTCCAAATTTGGGACCCTTTCCTTGCAACCCCTTTTGTTGAACCCAAATGAACGAAGAATTGAGGCGTTCTGGGGCCCAAAAAGGGGGCCCAAACCCGTTACTAGCATGGTTTTAACCTAAAAAAGGGGCCTTTAGTGTTTGTTCCGGGACTGCCCCCAAGCAGAAAGCGGGGTGCAGCTTGGAGTATAAATACGGGATGTAACTCAGGTCGGGTACCAGGTTTAAGTAATGTATGAACCAGGGGCCCAGAAACCCAGCAGAATAGTGAGTGCAGCTTGGATTTAATCCCGGGATTTTAACTCGGATCGTAAAAGGAAAAGAAAATTTTGGGGTAAAACCAGTGCTGCCCCAAAAGAAAATGGGTGAGTGAAAGCTCGGGAATTTTTAATACAGGATGTAATAGGATCGGGAACGGGAAAAGTAATGTAGGGACACAGTAAAAGCCCCAGCAAAATTTATTTGAGGCACCGGGAATATAATACAGGAGTAATCAAAATCAGAAAAGGGGAAAAGAATGTAATTTCACGTGACTGCACCACAAAAGTGAGTGCGGGCTCGGGGTACAATACAGGTGTCACTAAAGGATCATTTTCAGGTTAATGTAAGGGAAGCCCAGTGGGCACCACTAAAAAAACAGTGAGTGAAGCTCGGGAAATTTTTTTTTCAGGAGGGTTACCAAACATTTAAGGGTTTGTACCCCAGTAAATGCCCCAGCCCCATAGGGGGAGTGCAGCTTTTGGAGGTTTAATACAGGGGAAAACTCGGGGCCGTCAGGAAAAATAATGTTTTAACAGGCTGCCCCAGCAGAATGTGAGTGCAGCCTGGAATTTAATACAGGATGTAACCCGGATAATACAGGAAAAAGGAATGAAAGGTACACAGTGACTGCACCAGCAGAATAGTGAGTGCAGCTCTGGAGGATAATACAGTGATGTAACTCAGGATCAGTACAGGATAAGTAATGTATGTACACAGTGACTGCACCAGCAGAATAGTGAGTGCAGCTCTGGAGTATAATACAGGATGTAACTCAGGATCAGTACAGGATAAGTTATGTATGTACACAGTGACTGCACCAGCAGAATAGTGAGTGCAGCTCTGGCGTATAATACAAGATGTAACTCAGGATCAGTACAGGATAAGTAATTATGTACACAGTGACTGCAGCTCTGGAGTATAATACCGGATGTAACTCAGGATCAGTACAGGATAAGTAATGTATGTACACAGTGACTGCACCAGCATAATAGCGAGTGCAGCTCTGGAGTATAATACAGGATGTTACTCAGGATCAGTAATGTATGTACACAGTGACTGCACCAGCAGAATAGTGAGTGCAGCTCTGGAGTATAATACAGGATGTAACTCAGGATCAGTACAGGATAAGTAATGTATGTACACAGTGACTGCACCAGCAGAATAGTGAGTGCAGCTCCGGAGTATAATACAGGACGTCACTCAGGATCAGTACAGGATAAGTAATGTATGTATACAGTGACTGCACCAGCAGAATAGTGAGTGCAGCTCTGGGGTATAATACAGGATGTAACTCAGGATCAGTACAGGATAAGTAATGTACATAGTGACTGCACCAGCAGAATAGTGAGTGCAGCTCTGGAGGATAATACAGGATGTAACTCAGGATCAGTACAGGATAAGTAATGTATGTACACAGTTATTGCACCAGCAGAATAGTGAGTGCAGCTCTGGAGTATAATACAGGAAGTTACTCAGGATCAGTACATGATAAATAATTAATATGCTAACTGTAAAATGGTGATGGAAAGTATGTACACATTCAGGTTACGCTGAGCAGAACCTGGGTTATAGAATTGCTTTACTTGTGTCAACAGGAAAGTAATTTTTTTTTCTTCTGTAGTTCACTAATTATCACATATCTCCCCTATGGTTAGTGGACGTTATCGCCGACAGTGATTACAGTAGACAACTGCTCACCACCTTTATGCTGATGAACCAGTTCACTTGTTATGACTGCACAAAGTGCACCTCCTGCATAACAGAAAGCGGTGGTAAATTCCAGTAAAAATCCATGTAAATAACTGCATTAAATAAATTTCCTCAAAGACCTTGATACAAGCCTATTTCTTTTTCAACAGGACCTGGCTATACATTTGTTGTGAGAACTAATATCAAAGCAGACAAGTAAGGGATAAAGTTGCTAAAACGGACTAAAAAGAGTTTTCTCACCATGCAGTTTTGCAAAGCCACACCCAAAATTTTTTAACTCACATTTTCCCTAACAGGCCTGTGGGGGTTCAAAATTTAACTCGTGTTCCCTAATTAATCCTTTTAAATTAATGAAGTGCACTACCACATTGCCCCAATTTTCCAAAGTACCCCACTACGGGAAAGCAAAGGTCCATTTTTGAAAACCTTTAAAGGGGCAGATGTGGGCATGTTGTTTAACCTGGTAGCTCCCCCTTTTAGTCTAAAGCAAAATCCCAAACCACTGAGGGCATTGAAAAATGAAGAAAAAGAGTTTTCCCCCCCCCCTTGGGAGCAAACAAAAAAGGGTTTAATTTTTTTAGCCCCAATTGGATCACGGGAGGAGCCCAGTTTTGGGTTATAACGTAGACATGGGGGGGGCCTAGGGTACCAGAAAAAGGAAGGCCCTTCCCCCTGGACCCCCAGCCAAAAATTGCCAATTTGGGTGATAATGGGGGGAATCGGGCCTCAAAAAATGGCACCCCTTGGACCAGGCTCTTCCAACCGGGAAAGCACCCAACTAAAAGGGGGGGGGGGGAAATCAGGTAAGAAAGACAGTTTAGAAGTTGTGGGGGAATTCTAAAACAGGAAGACGGATAGAATAATTTTGTGCCGGGCCCTGCCTAACCGAAGGTTTGCTGCCCCTCCCCGGGGGCCAGGTTGGGGAAATTTTGGTTGGCCCCTTGTGAAAAAAAAAACCGGGGAGGGCTGGCGTTTTCCCCCGCGGGTGGGCCCCTTTGGGAAAAAATACAGAATACCCGGAATTTGGGAGGCTCCAAAGAATAATTTTAAAAAACTAGGCTAAAACTAAAGGGGAAGGACCTCCAAGGTTGTGTTCCTTCCGGAATACTCCCGGGTGCCATGCCACTCAGGAAAAAAAACGGGAGCTAATTTTAGTTAAATGCATGGTTTAAATTTCCTTGGTGTAGGACAGGGGGTTTTTTGGGGTTCTTGGAGCAGGGGGCTGATTTTTCTTTGGGTGGCCCAATCTGTTTTTTACAGTTAAAAATGGCACCTGAAGGGAAAAGGGGTTCTGCGTCCCGGGGGAAAGAATTCTAAAAAAGGGGTTGCAAGTTTTTAAAACTGGGGTTTAGGAAGGACAAATAGAAAATGGGGGTTTTAGATGGGTTTTAGAGAGGGGGAAACTAAATGGGCCCGGGGGGAAATAGGGGAAATGGGGGGGTGGAGAAAACCAGGGGAAAAAAAGATCCATTTTTAAAACCAGCATTGAAAAAATAAAAGAACCCAAAATTTATCTCATGAAAATCTCATGCCATCAACTAACTGAAAAATAAAATCACATGCTGCCCAAAAAAAGGGTTAGAAATTTTAAAAATCCCATGCCATCTCTAAAAGGGTAATGTATAACCCCAAAGCCATCTCCCGGGAAGGGAAAAATGTTTATCAATGCCCCACCTGAACAGGAAAACTTTTAAAACCCCTTTCTTTTTATTTAATCGGGAAAAGAAATGACCCCCTGTTTCTAAGGGAAAATTTTCGATACAACCCCAAAACCCGGGTTGAGGGAAAAGGTAAAACTGGAAGGGAACAAAAAAATATTTTTCACAAATCCCTAGAAGTCTTGCTCCCAAAGGGGGGGAAATTTTTGAGTCCAAAAGGGTTTTGTAGGGGACTAAATTGAATTTGGTAGGTATTGCGAAAAAAGGTTTGGACCCCGCATATTTGGGCGTAAACCCTTTCCCAAGGTTTTAATCTATTTAGGAAAACAGAGCGAACAGGAGGGGAGGGGAAAGGGGTTTTTTATAGGGAAAGGGGGGTATTAAGAAAATGTGAAAAGGTAATACAGGGCTAGTAGCAATGATTTTGGGGAAACATTGTGGGGGGGAAAAACGGGGAAATGCAGAAAATATTATTTTTGGTTAATCTATAGACCCCCGAACTAATTTAATGAGATATAAAACAAACAAAACCATGTGGGGGGGCAAAAAGGCAGGTACATTGTTAATAATGGGTGACTTAAATTTTCCCCGGGCATTGACTGGGGTCAGGGTTCGAAATTACAAAAAAAGGGAAGGGGAATTTTCCTAAAAACTGTTAGAGGAAAATTTTTTTAGGGGGCCCTTTTTGGGGAGGAACCCACAAAAAGGGGTGATGCTCTTTTGGATCGGTCATTTCTAACAAAGCAAATTTTGCGAACGGCCCCAGGGTTTTACTGAAATCAAGGAAACATTTCCCACAATAAAATTTTTTTTAAAGGGAAAAACTGAAAAAAAAAAACAAGGGGGAAAGGGGAAAAAACCCATTTAATTTTAAAACCCCCAAAATTTTTTCCTTTTTGGGGGGGGAGAAAACCCCGGACCTAGACTGGGAGAAAGCTATTAGAAATAGTGATAAGAACCAAAAGGGGAAAAGCTTTAAATATATTTTGGGGAAAATTTTTGCAAAATAAAAACCCAATTGGGTAAAAAGGTAAGGCGCCCTAAAAAAAAAAACCCCAACTTTGCTTCAACCCTTTCTTTAAGAGGCAATAAACAAAAAAAAAAAGGGCTTTTAAAAAAAATATAATCAGAGGGGCCCGGCACAGCCTTTAAAAATTTACAGAGAAATTAATAAAATCGTAAAAAAGTGAAAAAAAGCACAAAAATTCCAAAGAAAGTCTCCCAAAGGGACAGCAAGACTAACCCCAAAAAATTTTTTAAGCATAAAAATCCCAAAAAAGCCAAATTCAGGAAAGTGGGGCCCCTTTAAAAGCCTGTGTTTGGGGGCGGCATTTGGTGCCCAAAGGAAAAAGGCATAGGAACTAAATAGGTTCTTCACTCGGGAAAAAATAACTATGAAGGGGGGGCCAAGTGCAATGAAAGGGGGTCCCCGTCCCATTTAAAAAACATCATCTGCTAAAATTTAAATTTGGCCCCGTGTAGAAAAAGTAAAAGCCTTTTTTAAATAAACTTAAGTGAACAAGGCCCAGGCCCTAAAGGCCCTTTCCCCCAAAGATTTCAAAAAGAGCCCCACCGGGTTTTATCGGGTCCCCTGTAAAAGAAATATAGAGATTCCCCCCCGGGTGACGGTATAGTACCGGGAAAACTGGGGGGAAGGAAAAATGTATTTTCCCACTTCAAAAAAGGTTCAAAGGGCCCCTTGCCCAGTTATTTATAACCAGAAAGGGTTTAACATCTTTTTGGGGGAAAAAAAAAAAGAAGGGCTCAAAGGGACTAAATACAGGGAGTAATTTTTGCCCAAACACAAAATTATTATAAATTGCCCCAGGGTATTTACTAAGGACAGAAGCTTTTCAGCCCAAATCTGTTTTCCCTTTTTAAAAAGAGGTGAGGTATAAAGTCGGGATAGGGGGGCCCGCGGGGATATTGTTTTATTTAGACTTTGCAAAGGCTTTTGGACACTGCCCCGCATAACTTTTTTAGGTAAACTAAATCCAGGGGGTTTAAGAAAACCCGGTGAAAATTGGAAAAAAAAATCTGCGGGATCGAAACTCAAGAGGGGTGGTAAATAAATCCTACCCCGAGTGGCCCCCGGTTTGAAAAAGGGGGGCCCCCAGGCCAGTTTTGGGTCCTCCTTTTTTTAATGTATTTTTTAAAACAAAATATGGGAAGGGGAAATCAAAACAGTTTAAAATTTTTCAGATGCCCCCCAAGCAACGAGGGAAAGATGCATAAATTTTGCAATCAGACCTGGAAACCCCGGATTGCTTGGCACCCCACTTTGGAAAAGGGGGTTTAAAGGGGGGAAAAAATTTGGTAAGGTTCTCCCACCGGGTAGAAAAAAACTAGGGGGCATCATATTTCCATGGGGAAAAAAAATTTGGAAAAACCCTTTTTTGGGAAAAAAACTCGGGGGTTCTTGTTTTAAAAGGGGCAGGGATCGGGGGAAAAGGATGTCTTTCCCCCTACCGCTTTTACAAAGCATTGGCGACTCACTTAGAAAAGCGTTCGGTTTCTGGGCCCCATTTATAGAAAGAAAGAAAAGGAACTAGAGAAAAGTCAAAGACAAAAACCAAAATTATAAGGGGGAGGGGAGAAATCTTAGTTATTAGGGGAGGTTAGTGAATTGAATTTTATTTAGTTTTGGGAAAAAAGACGGCTTCGGGGGGAAAAATTTTTAAAATTAATAAAAAATAAAAATTTGGTCCCCAACAAAAAGAAGGGGGAAAAAATTATTAAAGGGGAAGCCCCCTCAAAAGACAAGGGGATTTTTCCCTTCCCGGCAAAGAAAAAAAAGGATTAAATCCCGAGGAGAAGACGTTTTTCCCACTTTAAAAAACTGTGAATTTTGGGGAAAAAGCCCCTGGGGAGCTTTTTCACAGCAGTAACTGTAGAAGTTTCAAGAAAGGCTTAGATAAAAAACCGGGAACAAAAGAAAATTTTAATTTGTACTTACAATTTTTAAAAAATTCTGGAAAACCTTGGCGGTTGCGGCTCGGGGCAGAATAGGGCCAATACGAGCGGGTTTGGTTCTTGCCTTAGGGTTTCCCCAGGGCATTAACCAGGGGAAAAACCGGGGTTTTAAAGTCCTTGCTCTCTCCCCCCCAAAAAAACATTTTCCCCCCCCTTGGGTTTTAAACCAAAAGGACATGTGTTTTTCTTTCAAACCTTCCCTAAACAAATTTAACAAGGGCTACAGGATTCTAGAGGGGAAAGCTTCTCATGTATTTAAAAGGGGGTTGTCTCTTTTTAAAACAATGATGGCAAAATCTTTAAAGCATATATCATCGAATTTCAAAAAACCCCCTCCTTTCTGAAAAAGAGAGGGGGTTGACTCCCCATGGACACAAAGTAGGATGCCTTCCCCAAAAAAACTGAGCAAAAAGGGCTGTAATTTTTTAAGGGGGGGAAGCTTCAAGAAAAACCCCTCGGGAAATCCCTTATTTAAAAAATAAAACAGCCAAAATAAGAAATAAAGAAACCCCAATCATTTCGGCACTGAAAAAGAAAAAAAAAAAATCCCAGGTTTGGTTTCCTCGGGGAAACTGTAACCTGGGACCTTTTGGCGGAGGAAAAAAACTTTACCCGACCTCCCTTTTAGCAACTAAACAGTGCTAAAAAACAAAAAAAACCCTTTTCCTTTGACATACAGAAAAAAGGGCCGGTAAAGTCCTTTCCTGCTTTTGGTCACATGAAAGGCAATCACACAGGCCCCCTTCGGGGGCCACAGGCGAAATCGGGAAAGCGGGAAGGTATAAAAAGGGAAAACTGGCCAAAACCCCCTTAAGGTCTGCGTGGGGAAGAAGCAAAAAGAGTGTTTTACCCCAATAGTACAAAAACCCCAGAAAAAAAATCGGGGGGAAAACTTCAAAAAAACCTCCCACATATAGTTTGGCCCAAAAAAAAAAGCAAAATAAAAAAAAATTTATTTTCAGGGTTTTTTGAGGGAAGGGCCTAAACCACCGTTTTTGCTGTGCAGGCTTAAAGGTGTTTTTCCCAAACGTCCCTTTAAAGCTAAAAAACAAATTTAAAAAAGGGCCACCTGAGAGACCCGAGAACACACCAAGCCCAGACCCCAGCAAAAAGGGAAATCGGGA
>JAODAL010042954.1:0-34306 GCA_025379985.1 Phyllomedusa bahiana | reverse complement strand
ATCACTAAATACAATGACACAATCAATATACCACGTAATAACTGGCATTCTATTTCAATTACATGGATCAATAATTGCTACAACTGCTATCAATCACATTTTACCAAAAATCTAAATATGTAAAAAAGATTAGTAAATGTATGAAAGGTTTAAATAGGTTGTTCCACAGTTATATCTTACATTTCTCCGATAGAGCAGGTAAAACATAATTTTTTTAATGAAATAAATGCTCCTGTGTCACTAGATTTATTATAAAAATGCTTGTTATAGAATCTCCTGCTCTTCTTCTTATTATTCTCTTATAACATCAGTTCATCGGGTGTCCACTAATTGGTGGTCACACATGATTTGTAGCTCAGTTCCACTGTCTGGAGGAATGATTCCTGCTATGATGTAGGCCAGTGCCCCTCTGTGAGACCCCCAGCCATCAGAGACCCCCAACCATGCTTTATCACTGTTGTCATACTTCAGAAAGTAATAGTCATCTTTTGACAGCTGCATTCAACTGATGGCTCTGTTAGGGTGGGCGCCGTATAGCTGGAACTGTTATGGCGGGCATTGTGACACTATTATGATTGGCACTGTATGGCTGGTACTGTTATGGCGAGCATTGTAGTACTATTATGATGGTTGTCACTATTATATGGTTGTCACTATTATGGAGAACACCATATGAGTGGCACTGTTATGGCAGGCATTGTGGCACTATTATGGTGGACACTGTATGGCTGGCACTGTTATGGCGAGCATTGTAGTACTGTTATGGTGGTTTTCACTATTATATGGTTGTCTCTATTATGGAGAACACTATATGACTGCCACTGTTCTGGTGGGCACTATATGGCTGGCACTGTTATGGTGGACACTCTATTACTGGCATTGTTATGGTGAACACTGTATGGATGGCATTATTATTGTGTGTACTGTATAGATGACTTTGTTATGGTGGGCACCGTATGGATGGCATTATTATGGTGGGGCACTGTATGGATGGCATTATTATTGTGAGTACTGTATAGATGACTTTGTTATGGTGGGCACCGTATGGATGGCATTATTATGGTGGGGCACTGTATGACTAGCATTGTTATGGTAGACACTATGGATGGCATTGTTATGGATGGCACTGTTATGGTGGGCACTGTATGGCTGGCATTGTTATGGTGGACACTGTATGGACAGCATTGTTATGGTAGACACTTTATGGCTGGTACTGTTATGGTGGACACTGAATGGCTGGTACTGTTATGGTGAGCCCTGTATGTATAGCAGTGTTGTGGTGTGCACTATATGGCTGGCACTGTTATGGTGGACACTCTATCACTGGCATTGTTATGGTGGGCACTGTATGGATGGCATTGTTATGGTGAACACTGTATGGATGGAATTATTATTGTGAGAACTGTATCGATGACTTTGCTATGGTGGGCACTGAATGGATGGCATTATTATGGTGGGGCACTGTATGACTAGCATTGTTATGGTAGACACTACGGATGGCATTGTTAGGGATGGCTTTGTTCTGGTGGACCCTGTATGGCTGGTACTGTTATGGTGGGACACGGTGGCGGGCATTGTTTTTATTATTTATTATTATTATTATTTTAAAGCGCCATTGATTCCAGGGGCTGTACATTCGAGGGGTTACATATATTACATAAGTAAAACCGATTTACAATGATAAGTGATTAATGACAATTGGCACGACAGAGGGAGAGAGGACCCTACCTGCGAGGGCTTACAATCTACAAGGGGGGGGGGAAAGAGACAGGAGGTGAGGGGCAGACATGTTTGTGGAGGAAGTAGTGACAACAAGGTTAGTTTTAGGTTTTAGGAAAGCCTGAAAAAAATGGGTTTTCAGGCTGCTTTTAAAGCTAGTGAAAAGGGAGGAGGTCTGATGTGTTGGGGCAGTGAGTTCCAGAGTGTGGGTGAAGCACGGGAGAAGTCTTGGAGACGGTTGTGTTGAGGAGCTGATAAGGGGCAAAGGCAGAGGAGAAGGCCCTGTGAGGAGTGGAGAGTGCGTGAGGGGTGAATATTGGAAATTAGGGCAGAGATGTATGGAGGGGAGAGGTCATGGAGAGCCTTGTAGGTCATGGTTAGTAGCTTGAAAATGAATTCGCTGGGCAATGGGAAGCAGTGAAGGGAGGGGCAGAGGGGAGACGCAGAGGAGTAGCGAGGAGAGAGGTGGAAAAGACGGGCAGCAGAGTTAAGGCTGGATTGGAGGGGAGCGATGGTGCTAGCTGGGAGGCCACTGAGAAGGATTTTTGCAGTAGTCTAGGCGGGAGATGACAAGGGCATGGACCAGATTTTGTAGTGTCATAGCCGAGGAATGAGCGGATGCGAGAGATGTTTTTTCAGGTGGAGGCGGCAGGCAGAGGTGGGGTTTTGGGAAAGTGTGGTTTGAAAGATAGAGCGAAGTCTAGGATTACCCCAAGGCAGCGGACTTGCGGGACCGGTGAGAGTGTAGAGAGTGTTGTTATGGTAGACACTGTATGGCTGATACTGTTATGGTGGGCATGGTTTGGCTGGCAATGTTATGGTGGGCACTGTATGGCTGGCAATGTTATGGTGGGCACTGTATGGCTGGCAATGTTATTGCTGGTGCTGTATGGCTGGCATTGTTATGGTGGGCACTGTATGGATGCCATTGTTATGGTGGATACAGTATGGATGTAACTATAGGGCTGTATGTGCTATTTTAAGCAACCTAATTGAACAATCCAGTAATAACTATTTTGTATTATCTTTGGATTTCTTCCTCTAAGGAATATTTATTTGTGACACAATCATGGCAAATCTACAACATATACCATAAAAAAGTCTGATAGGTTCAAGACTCTAAAGAAGAGGAGATGAGTTGGAGAGGTAACTATATATTGTGTTGTTCTCTTGAGTTATAGTTGTAAAACAGCCAAAAACTACAATGAAAACAGATGCCTCATTAATGAGGCGGGGACCCCCCATCCTGATCTCTGGCAGTCCTTAGAACCAGATCCTCTCAGCTATTTTGGGTATTTACAACTAAAGTGCTATAAAGGTCCCAGACATGGATTACCCCTCTGACATTTATTGTGGCCCTGGTACAATGTGAAAATGTGGCCCTTAAACCAGAAAAATTTTATGCCCCACTGATGTGCACCATCCAGAACTGGGGCACTAGAATCAGCTTCTTCAGACCTGTATGTTCTAAAAAGGATGAAAACACGAGGAGGCTCCAGAATCAGTATCTAAGAGCAATGTCATCGGAGCATTTTTTAAGTTTTTGTTATTGAACAGATTTTGTGTTTTGCCTGATTTAACAGAGAACTGAGGAGGGGAACATCTCTCCTTATGGAGAGCACCAGTTAAGGTGTGTAGTGTTTTGTTTTGCCTTTTAGCCCACTACTCAGCATCTGCATATCAATATTGATATGCAGAGCTGAGTGGATGGCTAAAAGGCAAAACAAAACACTACACACCTTAACTGGTGCTCTCATAAGGAGAGATGTTCCCCTTCTCTCAGCCCCTCATTGCCCCCCACCCGTCAAGCAATATGCTCTGCTCTTCACTGATGAGGGGCAAAACCCCGAAACGGCGTATTTAGATGAGCAATATTGGCCTGACAATTATTCCTTTTTGCTTCTCAAAGATTCAGTGAATCAGAAGTAAATTGAGGAATTTTTACAAACCATAGAGGGGCAGGACTTTCCACTCCTTTCCATAAGCCTTGTGATTTAACAGAGAACTGTATATTAGTTGGAAAAAAAAAACCCAAGGGGGGAAACGTTCTTGTGATTTGAAAAACTTATGACAAAATTCCCTTAAAATATTTTTTTCTTTTTTCTGTTCGGTCCCCTTTTTCATCTCTTTATCTTGTTTTTCTGGTCATGACCCCTTCATTACCTAAATAACTTTTGATGACCACAGATACTGTTTCTGTTACATATATACACAGTGGATACAATCACTAAAAATACGCCCAAAGTTAACATAAATTCTGTTAAAAAGTTATACAAGAGGTTCACCTCCTGATCTGCAACTAACGGGGGTCCTAAGGTTACCCTTTTTTATTTTATATTTTACATCTATTCAGCCTTTTATGGGTCAGGGTAAGAAGGGCGTTTTCTTGCCCCAAAACCATCAAAAATGTGTGTTTAATGTGTAGATGTATCTGTGGTATTTATTCTTTTTAAAAGGCTTTTTTAAATTTCCCCTGGTGTACAGAATTGTATATTTAATTGGGCTGTCCCCATTGGGGTTTTAAAAGGGGTTGTCTCATAAAAGGGTTCTTTTTATGTTAAATCTTGCAAAAAAAAAATCACTTTTTCAAATTTTGTCCATTAACAGGGTCCCACCCTTTCCAAAAAAAATCCCCCCCTTGTATGGGCGTCGCTCCCCAGGTCGCTTTTAACTACGACTGTTCCAAATTTATTTAAGGCGCCCCGGTGGTTTTTATAGCTCAGACCCCGGGTTTACTGCAGCTATTGGAAGCCAGAAAACAAATAAAACCAAGAAAACAAGACTGAGGTAAGATGAATCAATGTAGTGAGACAACTCCTTTAAAGTCTAAATTCCAGATTGTGACGTACAAGGATACAACCTCTTATTGTGATCTCACTCCTGACGTTGTGTAGGCGGGTCATTTCTGGGGAAATGGGGCACCCGATTCATGAATATTTTTAGCTGCTTGTGTGTTTTACAGGTGAACAATCAGCATTTCTTGTTTTACTGGTGCTGTTCTTGTTATGTGCCTATATATATAGCATGGCAGGTGTTTTCTATCGCTATGATGAAGAACACTAAACATGTTCAAAACGCGTAAGCGGTTGTGTCGTTGTCCCACTGTGTGATCTTTATGTTTTTAATGATTTTTCTACAATAATATAAGTTTTCTACGAGTCAAGGGATTGCTGGGCTATTTTTGCTAAATTCCATATTAACCTGTCTATATATTTTTGGAGTGTGGAGGAAATCCATGCAAACACAGGGAAAATATATAAACTTCTTGCAGATGTCCTTGGTGGGATTTGAGCCCAGTTCCCCAGCGCTGCAAGACAACAGTGCTAACCACTAAGTCACTGTGCTGTCAAAGTATGTTTAGTGTACCAACAATATTGTACAAACTGGGCCAAGATCCATGTCTCGCTCTGCTCTGGTGTCACTGTAAGACATGATTGATAACTGTGCCAAGTGTGGTGATTGATATAGGAAGTCATTAGCAGCTGGAGAGCGCATCAGCAGATACACAGCAGCAAGCTATTTAATATTACATTGAAAAATGTGGCAAGTTGAGTCAGGTGTGAGATTCACAGAGGATAAAAATGCAGCTTGTATAAAGAGCTACTGATATAACTCACACATAGCTGTGGAGGATAGGAAAGGGGAGGCAGGTTATATACAGTAGTGATCATGGGAGAAGTATTTTTCTGGACTTGCTGGCAGTAATCCTGTAGTCAGCCTCTCCTCAATTAGAAATGGCTGATAACAGAAAATAATACATTGCATGAACTGAAAATGAATCTGGTTTTGCAGAGGAAATTCAGTAAAGCACTCACTGAAAAATGTCCTTAGGGTGGGTTCACACATTGAAGTCAGATTGTAGTTTTTGCTGCAGTTTTCCAAAATTTCAGCCGTGGTTTTGCCCCATTTTTATAAAAGCACAGCAAAACTAAAATGCAACCTGATCAAGAGGTTTCATATTTTCTGCTGCAAAACCCGATCTGTTATCAGCCATTGATGGGATGAGTCGCGTTACTTACTGTTGCGTTAGCGGAAGCTGTGATTTTCTCCCGTTTCTCATAGAAGGAGGTAGGTCTGTGCCAAATTTCACTAAATTCCATCAATTACATTAAAAAGACTTTGAGGCCAACAGCAAATGAAGCAGCCTGTACAACCTCCGGGGCGCATACATATTTAGAATCTGCATCAAAAATCTATGTGCCAATTCATAAAATCTGCAAAAATCTGGGAGGGTTCTGAAGCAGATTTCCTTGAAATTCATTTAGTATTTTCAGGAAGAAAATCCAGAAAATGTGAACATAGGTTTAGGCCCATAGACCAAAAGTAAACCTAACCTGTACCGGGTACTATGTAAACAGAACTGCATGAGAAGGATGCAGAACAGGCAAGCCGCAGGAAAATCGTAGCCAATGGCTTCTCTGCATTGTGTAATTCTGACTTATGGCTGCCTACACCTGCTGCCCCCCAGGGTAGAAGATGCATATACTCAATTCTACGGGCTAAGGCTAGATTCATATGGTATATAGGTGTTTATGGAACGAGGGACACGTACTCCCATTTTATATGCTGCATAATGTATCACTCAACACATAAAAATGCACCATGTGCACCAATTGTGCTTGTTTTCATTGAAGACAATGGAACACTTTACATGCAGTTTTTCATGTATATTTTGATGCGTAAAGTGGTGTCCAAAATGCTCCATTTCTGCACAAAATGCACATGAAAAACATCAGGTCAACCCAGTCTTCTTAGGGCAAGAGCAGCTCAGCCATATGACTGCGGCAGCCCCTGGCTCTATTATGGGATACTTGATACTTAATAGGTGACTTTGTCCATTGCAGAAGTCTATTAGAGGATTGCTGTGTATGTGATTGCCTATAGGCACAGTAGTGTCTTTTGGTTACATGTTGTTTTGTACAACCAATAAAAAACAGTTAGGCACTCCGTCACAGAGCCCACATCAGAGCCCCAATAGATCTTGTCATAAGGCATCATTGGGATCCACTGTTCAGCAGATTCAGCATGGTGCTGCAGATTTGCTTATGAACATATCCTCATAAAAAGGGGGCGTCCAACTTAAGAAGAAAAAAAACAAAAAAATCTAACCCTCTGCACTTACTGCTGCTCCAGTGCAGACACTGTCAGTGTCTTGGTTTACTTCCTTTCTTGCAGTCAGCAACTAATCAGTGGCTTCAATGGGCACGTGTCATGCCAGTGACCTCTGCATTTAGGAAGTGAATGGCTTGTAAGTAGTGATGTCAAGGGAATGGCATGGGACTGCTGAAGCGACTGATTGGCTGCCGACTGCGGAAGAGGAAGTAAACAAAGAGTGGGGTAGATCACTGGCAGTGAACACACAGGAATGTATGGTTACTGCAAAGACAACTATATATATATATATATATATATATATATATATATATATATATATATATATATTATATATTATATATATATATATATATATATAATATATATATATATACACACACAGACACAGGACAACTATACTGTATATAGGGTTATTGCAGTGTCCACATTGTTAAGATGGTTAGTGCAAAGGTAAGTATGTATATTTACACATGTCTATATATACACACACATATATATATATATATATCAAACATATACACATACACACATATATATATATAATATATATTATATTATATATATATATATATATATATATAATATATATATATATATATATATATATGTACATATATATATAATAGCAGATACCGATGCCAGGACATTGACTGTACAGAAAATGCATCCACTTAAGGGCAGAGTTCTTCTACCATGATGTGTGTGTGTGTGTATATATATATATATATATATATATATACACATACATATAAATATCCATCTGTAACATCGCTGACTGCAGGGCACAGTGGAATGAGTTTAGACGAGTCTACTTCCTCTAACCCCACTCTTGGTACCACCCACATCACCCTGTACATTCCGGTACAGCGCTTCAATGTGGGTGTTGGGTGGTAGTGTAGCCCATCTCCACTAAACTGGTGAGTGGATGGTGCAGCATTGTCCTCCCTCAACCCCCACCTCTTGGCTAGTGAGTGTGGGCCATTGTCATCTACAGTATAGATAATTATGTCCCCTCTATTGGTCCACATAAATAAATGCCTCACTTTGTCAGCTTGTCATCCAGCCATATGGTGGCAGGATTTTGGTTACATTCTAAGACATATACATATGTAAATATACATATACACACACATTTTTTATCCTTCTTAAATGTAAAGTCTAATTTTTTGGCTCTTGTAAGAAAACGAGATCCTCATCAAACTGTGTTGTATGTCAAATACATCTTTATTAAACGGTTCTGTATTCCTACAGGAGGTCACAGCAACGGTTATGAATAAAATACATCTAAACACTACTATTTATTGAGCTGTGCTGTATTTCGACACAAGTTTTAGCAACAGATAGAAATCAGATACATCAGATGACACTATCCTTTGTTGTTGATAAAACAAGTAGAGAAGCAGTTTTGTATTCATGTATACTGAGGTCACAGCAGAGGATATAGGAGACATCAGAGGATATTCCCCACTGTGTCCTGATACCACATAAAGCAGAATACTCCCCGGGTGCAGAACTCCGCTCCGCAGCCCCTCGGGGTGCCTGCAGACAGGGTTGGGGTCACGGCCTCTGTGCTGGGCTCTCCGCAGCCCCTGTGTCCCCGCACTCTCTCTCCGCAGCCCCTGGGTCCCTCTCTCTATATGCTGGGCTCTCCGCAGCCCCTGGGTCCCTCTCTCTGTATGCTGGGCTCTCCGCAGCGCCCCCCGTCCAGTGTCGCCCGTGCATCTGTCATCAGAAGCTTCAAGGTCAGGAACACCCACTCTGCAGCTGGGGGTGGGGGTGCCGATCACACCTCTCCATCCTCCCTATGGGGGAATGCTGAGGATCAGATGCTCGGGGCTCCGCAGGACTCCAGCTGCCGCATTCATGCTGCAGGCGCCCTCCGCTAGCGGCGGCTCCTCTCCCCGTGCCGCATCCTCCGCCGCGCCGCCGCCGCACTGATCGCCATGGCCCGGGACGCGTCGCCGCTGCTGCGCTGGGACGAGGTGCCCGACGACTTCGTGGAGTGCTTCATCCTGTCGGGCTACCGGCGGCTGCACCTGACGGCGCAGGAGTGCCTGGCCTCCATCTTCCAGCCCACCAACGAGACGCTGAACTTCTGGACGCACTTCATCCCGCTGGTGCTGTTCGCCAGCCGCTTCTACCAGGTGCTCTTCGTGTCGGGGGAGCTGCCCTGGCACCACCCCGCGCTGCTGCCGCTCTGGTGCTACGCCTCGGGGGTGCTGCTGACATTTGCCATGAGCTGCACTGCCCATGTGTTCAGCTGCCGCTCCCTGCGCCTGCGTGCCGCCTTCTTCTTCCTGGACTATGCCTCCATCAGCTACTACGGCTTCGCCAGCACCTTGGCGTACTCGTACTACCTGCTGCCGCGGCTGAGGCTGCTGGACCCGGCGGTGATGACCCCGTACCTGCAGAGCCTGGGCTGCCACTGGCTGGACTACGGCGCGCTGATGGGCTGGTACGGCCAGCTGGTGCTGCCGGTCGCCTTCGCGCTGGCGGTGACGTGCACGGTGGCGTGCTGCAAGAGCCGCTCCGAGGACTGCTCGTACCCCTTCGCCATCCGCACCTTCGTCTTCGCGATGCCGCTCAGCATGGCGTGCCCGGTGATGATCGAGAGCCTGCTCTTCGACCTGGCCAGGCGGAACCCCACGCTCTTCGTGCACTTCTACCGGCGGTACTTCTGGCTGCTGGTGGCCGCCTTCTTCAATGTCAGCAAGATCCCGGAGAGGATCCAGCCCGGGCTCTTTGACATCATTGGCCACAGCCACCAGCTCTTCCACATCTTCACCTTCCTCAGCATCTACGACCAGATGCACTATGTGGAGCAGGGGCTGGAGCACTTCCTCAAGGCGCCTCACACGGCACCCACCCTGCAGGGCACAGTGGGCTACCTGCTGCTGCTCTCCATCTGCCTGGGCCTGGTAGTAAGGACCTATCTGAAAGGACTGGCCAGCAGCAAGCAGGACTGATGAGGGCTCCGTGCTGCCTGGGTGCAACCGTGGCTGGAGGCATCACGAACGCCTGGTGTTATCATATGGTGTTGCTTGATTCTGCTTTAACCTGCTACTAGGTCATCATGTGTGTAGAAGACATCTCCCTAAACCCCAGACACCTTCCATGTGTCACCTGCCTATACCCCAGACACCTTCCATGCGTCACCTCCTTATACCCCAGACACCTTCCATGTGTCACTTACCTCGCTATACCTCAGACAGCTTCCACGTGTCACCTCCCTCTACCCCAGACACCTTCCATGTGTTACTTACCCCCCAGATACCTCAGACACCTTCCATGTGTCACATCCCTATACCCCAGACACCTTCCATGTGTTACTTACCCCCCAGATACCTCAGACACCTTCCATGTGTTACTTACCCCCCAGATACCTCAGACACCTTCCATGTGTCACTTACCTCCCTATACCCCAGACACCTTCCATGTGTCACTTACCTCCCTATACCCCAGGCACCTTCCACGCCTCACCTCCCTATACCCCAGGCACCTTCCACGCCTCACCTCTCTATACCCCAGACACCTTCCATGTGTCACTTACCTCCCTATACTCCAGACACCTTCCATGTGTCACTTACCTCCCTATACCCCAGGCACCTTCCACGCCTCACCTCTCTATACCCCAGACACCTTCTTGTGTCAAATGGTTCCAAAAGCCTCCAGCTTTAATCCATATTACATTAAAATCAGTTCAGGGTTCTCGCAAACAATTTGACACATTTCGAGCGACAAACAAAAGAAAGAGCATTTATCGCTCGAAACATGTCAGATGGTTGGGAGAACCATAAACTTATTTTAATGTATTATGGATTATAGGATATGTTTTAATTATTTTTCGGTGCTGGAGACTTTTGGAACCATTTGAATTTTGCTATTTGCATTGCCTGTATCCGACAGGCAGCTCTCCCAACGCACCGTTTGGACATTCGGGGATCCACCTTGAGATTTCTACTAGTGGTGAGCACAAATTTCTTCTTTTTTTGTTATGTTGTACCTTCTTGTGTCACTTGCCTCCCTAAACCCCAGACACCTTCCATGTGTCACTTCCCTTACTATACCCCAGACACCTTCCATGTGTCACTTACCTCACTATACCCCAGACACCTTCCATGTGTCACTTACATCACTATACCCCTGGCACTTTCCACACGTCATTTACCTCCCTATACCCCTCGCACCTTCCATGTGTCACTCACCTCCCTATACCCCAGACACCTTCTATGTGTCACTCACCTCCCTATACCCCAGACACCTTCTATGTGTCACTCACCTCCCTATACCCCAGACACCTTCTATGTGTCACTCACCTCCCTATAACTCAGATGTATCACCGGCATCTTACAAGCTTTAGCAAAGTGCCCACCTTCAGGCCAACCTCATATCAGAACATTTATCTAAAAGCCACATTACCTGGTCAGAATTTCAATGGTTTTACCCCCAGATTTCTGATTTAACAACTGCATTCTCCTAACTGAGAATACACGAGAATAGTTCCTAAAAATTCCTTCAAACGTTTTCCAACAGATGGAGTTTATGGTGGCCTATCTCCATCCTGGCTTACTTATCTGCATGTCTATGCTTAGCTCTCCAGCTGCAAAGTGACAGCTCCCCTCCCCCTCCTTTTATTCCCAATGCCCTCCAGTCATGGTTGCAACCAGGCAGAGATGGTGAAATTGAACCTCTCGAAGATGCATTCACTCTTCTCAGCCACAAAGGCATCTCCTAGGGTTCTCCACCTCAGTGTTGCTAGTTACCTCCACACTTCATCACCCAGGTATTAGTGGTGTCCTCGTGTGACTGTTAGCGGGCTGGACAGGTGGCACAAAATGCTGCTAACATTCCTGTAAATGTCCATGTTTCTATAGGTACCACAGGGCATTATGTGAGTATGTGGTGTTATCTTACCTGTGCTCGGATGCTGCTAACAATACGTGTGAGCCAGGAGCACTCTACTTGAAGGGGTTCATCTCATAGACCTTAACTGGTGCTTACCTTGTTCTCCTGTTGGATGATCATAGTGTTGGGGGTACTTTCATGTCATTGCAGAGGGGTATGATGAGAAACACCTTATAGTATGTACAATAAATTGTGGATATTTGGCTCCTGGGGGTGTATACAACATAGGATCTTCTGCCATACTAGTGAGAAGGTGACATCATGAGCAGGTGGTTTTACATACAGCGATTTTTGGCACATTCCTGTAAATGTCCATGTCTCTAGTAGGTACCACAAGGCATTATGTGAGTATGTGGTGTTATCCTACCTGTGCTCGGATGCTGCTAACAATACGTGTGAGCCAGGAGCACTCTACTTGGAGATACTCATTTCATAGGACCTTAAGGCTATGTTCACACGGCTTAAAATGGGACGTATTTCAGTCCGTAATTACGCGCCGCAGTGCGAAAATTACTGATGGAATCCGGCCCAGGCATTACAGTAATCCACAGTTCTCATAGAGAACTATGGATTACATCTCCTCTCCCTGCTCGGCGAATCCGCCGCGGGGGGAGATAAGTGACATGTGAATTACCAGTGGCGTATACGCGCCGCTGGTAATGAAAGTCTATGGGCCGGCGAGGTGCCGGCCCCCGCAAATAAGCCATGTGAACATAGGCTAACTGGTGCTACCCCAGAGGGCACTTACCTTGTGCTCATGTTGGATCATCATAGCCTTGGGGGTACTTCATGTCATTTCAGTAAGGGTATAATGAGAAACACCTTAGAGTATATACAATGAGTCATGGACATTTGGCTTCTGGGGTAAATACAACATAGGATCTTCAATATTAGTGAGAAGGTGACATCATGAGCAGGTGATTTCAGTTTTCTTTTTTAAGGAAAAAAACACTGCAGTTTTTGACACCAAAGCTAAAAGTGAATACAGCAAGAAGAGGTCTAAGTCCTTCCTTAACATTCCTTTTGAATCCACTCCTGGCTTTGGTTAGAAGAACTGCATCAGAGGTTGCAGTGGTGTAGTGCTAAAAGGAAAAGGACCCTTCAGGAAGTTTCACACATTGCAGTTCTGCAACAAACGCTACTAAAAACAAATTTTTTTAAGTTTTTATTTTTTTTTGCAAAAACTGCAGCAGTCAGATGTTAGAAGGCAAATACAAAATGTAGTTTTTTTCTTTGTGTTTTTTTTGCACTTTAGGGGCATTTCAAGGTCTGGAGCAGTCAAAGCACAGTCTAATGGAGATGTTGCTATTTTTCAAGCAGTTTTTAGAGTTTTTCCCTACCTTTTACACCTCCACTGTTTTTTTATGCACCAACATAGGCATTTTTGCTTGGGTGCTGTATTTTTTTTATGTTTTTGTAGCATTTTTCCTCCAAGCAAATCGTGATAAATCACCTGATTTGTGATAGGGAAAAACACACCAGTAAATGAGCACAGCAAAATAATGAATGTACCAATGCACACTTTTTTTTGACAAAAATCGCTATGAAAAAAACGCATGTCCTTTTTTTGCTAAAAAAAATGGTTGTGCAAAATATCTGAAAAGGAGCCCTTAATGGGGTTCTACCATCACAAACATTGATTGCATATCCATGGGTGTCGGATACATGCAGGCCGCCTAGCCTTCCATTCTGAATGGAGAAATGGTTGTGCTTGTACCATCACCCTTCCTTCACTTCAATGGGAGTTCTGAGTACAGTTCAGCGGTTGTATTGGGCTTCACTCGGATCGCCCATGTGGGACTCGCACCTAATGTGCCATCAATGAATTGATGACAAAACCCCTTTGGCCGTGTTCACACAGCTTATTCCCGACGGATTTGTGAGCCGTATTGAGCTCACAAATCCGCCGTGAATAAGGGGCGGGACGTGGGGGGGGCCGGCCCCATAGACTTGCATTATCCACGGCGCGTATTGCGCCTGGATAATGTGCATGTCACTTTCTCCACCCGCGGCGGATTCGCCGAGCGGGGAGGAGCGACGGAATCCACTGTTCTCTATGAGAGCAGTGGATTTCCGTAATGATAGAGACGGATTGGCGCCGTACTGAAGCGCAAATCCGGCGCGGAGTACGGCGCCAATCCGTGCCGAAATAAGCCGTGTGAACAAGGCCTTTAAAGGAATAGGTCCCCGCACTAGTTTTTCAGTGGACAGCTAACTGCACCCATGTGGCCACCTCACCACTAGCTACGTAACTGTACAGATGTCCTGTTTGACCTCCCTGCTCCTGACCACCCATCAATAGGACGTATTATGAGAATCCCCTTTATGTGCCGTCAGCCACAAGCTGAATGACTTGAATAAGTGTTGTCCTGAGGGCCTATATTTCCAGAAGAGTGGATGCATCTTTCATCATTATGTGCAATCCTCAAGGGACATTAATAGTTTTATTAGGATCCTGCAATGAAATAATGGGACGAAAACCAGTACCTTATTTATTTATTGATTGATTTTCTTCCCTGATGCTTGTGTAATGAGCTTTGTCTTTTTTGGGTCATCTGCTCTAGGATTAGCTTTTCAGTGTAAACAGTTTGACAGCTGCATTATCAGGCTGTGCACTACGTCCCCAAGATGCCAGACTCAAGAAGCAGCATGGGCTGGAACAAGAGGCCTCTTCAATTCCGCCTGGCCCCTGTTGTCATTCAGAAATAGATGATCCTTCTTAGGCCCAGCTGCTAATGCACAATGTGAACCAACTTTTTAACCACTACAGCGCTGGACGAATGCACAAATCTGCACTAAACACTTTCAGCACCAAAGGGCTGGGCTTCTCACTACAGTGCATTGCTTCTGCTGCCTCCACTGCAGTGCCAGGGTCAGCCGTCATTCTTCCTACCCCATACTCTCACCCGCTTGGCCGTGCCTGCCATATGTTTGTCTGAACTGGTAATTTAGTGTACATGTACAATATTTGCAACAACGCCACAGGACGGCAATTCTGTTTTCTTCAAGGTGGATGTACAGTATGCGTTGGATCCAGTCAGCACGTCAAGACAAGCCATCTTCTCCAATGCATGATCTGGCAAAATATACCATGTAGTGTAACTAATTTGCAAGCACCTGACTGGTTGAAATAATAATGTCATTTAATTTTTAATGCCGTGTTTTGTTCTCTAATACATTTTCTTGTCACTTATCTGCTAAAACATCACGGCTAAAGGGCTTGGGATATTTTTAACTGATACAAAGATACAATTGTGGTGTTACCCTTAGGCTATGTTCACACAGTGTATTGCAGGGCGTAATTACGCCCCGCAATTACGCTGTGGGGGCGGGAGCGGGGGGCCGGCACTTCGCCGGCCCATAGACAATCATTACCAGCGCCGCATATACGCCGCTGGTAATTCACATGTCACTTATCTCCCCCCGCGGCGGATTCGCCGAGCAGGGAGAGGAGACGGAATCCATAGTTCTCTATGGGAACTGTGGATTACCGTAATGACTGGGACGGATTCCAGCCGTAATTTGCGCATTCCGGCGCGTAATTACGGACTGAAATACGTCCAATTTTAAGTCGTGTGAACATAGCCTTAGGCCTTTTTCACATAGAGAAGGTTGTGATGCAGATGTGTAAGTTTTTGTAAAAAGAAAAAAAAACAGTTTCCAGGTATTGTTCATACAGTTCATACAGTGCTGTTTTTCTGCTGTGACTAGATTGTAAGGGGGAGAAGTATAAGAGCATGTGCACTCAGATTAGTTATAGATGGTACATACAAAATCCACAACACACCCACAATTGAAGGGCATAAAACACATTTTCTGTAGAGAAAAATCAGGATTTAAAGGGGTTGTCCCACTGCAGCCATTGATGGCATATGGCTAGGATCTATGGGAGAGTCCCAACCACCACTCTGTTCAGAACGAGAGGTTTGGCTCGTTTAGGATGGACCCAGACCTGTCAGATATGGATGGCGTATCCTAGTGATATGCAATCAATGTCAGTAGTGAGACAACTACTTTAGGCTATGTTCACACGGCAACAATTGCGGGACATACTTTGCCCGCAATTACGCCGTGTGCTCGGGGGCGGGGCGGAAGTGCCGGCTGCCTGCCGGTCCCATAGACATTCATTATCCACGGTGCGTATACGCCGTGAATAATTGGCATGTCACTTTTCTCCCCTCTCGCCATAGGCTATGTTCACACGGCTTAAAATGGGATGTATCTCGCGCCGTTCTGCACTAAATACGGGGCGAGATACGTCCCAGTCATTATGGTAATCCACAGTTCTCATAGAGAACTATAGATTACGTCTCCTCTCCCTGCTCGCACAATACGGCGAGCAGGGAGAGAAGTGACATGTCAATTATTCACGGCGTAATGAATGTCTATGGGGCTGGCGGGCTGCCGGCCCCCGCCCTCGCTCCCGAGCACACGGCGTAATTGCGGGCGAAATATGTCCCGCAATTATTGCCGTGTGAACATAGCCGTATTGTGCGAGCAGGGAGAGGAGACATAATCCATAGTTCTCTATGAGAACTGTGGATTACTGTAATGACTGGGGCAATACGGTGCGAAATGCTGGCCGAGATACGTCACATTTTAAGCCGTGTGAACATAGCCTTAAAGGGGTTTTGCCACCATGTAATGTTGATGTGGGATCCTCCAAAATGGGTATTTAATCACTTTTCTAAACATATGTGATTACAAAAAGTGAAAACTCTGAGCTACAGCATTTCTCAATCCCCCTTAGTTACCTTAAAGCTTCCCCTAGACACGACCCAGGAGCTGACAGGCTTTTAAGGCACCGGGTAGACAGTGCAGTCTGAGGCTGTGTCTTGCTGTATTGAGAATCCACTCTTGTACTGTTATTATTTCACTTAAGTTTTGAGAAGCTCCCTTGGATTCCTCACTCCTCACTCACCCCCCTCCCTCTCTCCCCTGCAGCTTTATGACTCAGCATGATTTGTATATATCCTGCTCCCGTGCTGATAAGAGGTAGGTAACTGGCGTCTTGGCAAATCCCCTTTAAAGGTGTTTTGCCAGGAAGTGCCTTATCTGCTAAAAAGCAAAAGTAAACAAGCCACACTGAGCTGAGAGAGAGATAGAGACTGCCAGAGCACAGCGCCATGCATAAGAGATTGTGTGCAATGTTCACTCAAATAATCACACTACAACTAGTGGATTCTGTATACAAAAGACAACACCTTTTTCCACAGCCCCTTGAAAGCTTCTTCATGCTCCCTTTCATCAGATACGAAGTGTGCTCTGCGCAAGCCCGGTGAGCAGCTCCTGTCACTCTGCCTGGTTGTATCTAATGCAAGCTTTTAAGTAACTAAGGGCAGGTAAGGCAGCCTGTAGCTCTCTCAGGCTTCACTTTTTGTAATCACATATATTTAGAAAAGTGATTAAATATCCATTTTGGAGGATCCCACGTCAACATTACATCGTGGAAAAACCCCTTTAAGCTTGTTGCTGATCTTCTGTTGTGTGTTTTTTTTTTTTTTTGCAATACATGGGTTGAAATCAGCTGCACATTCTTCATCCACATCTGATGCATATTTCTCAAGCAGATTTTGGCATGGATTTCAGGTCCCTCTGCAGATTGTACTTACATGTACTATAAAAAACCTGCTGTCTTCTTTAAAGAAACAGCTCCTGGAAAATACTTCTAAAATTGCTTCTGTGGAACTCTGGATCCTAATACTGCTTGTAAAAAGTGTGATTGTAGATTTTACATGCAGTTCTCAGTGCTGTGGTTTTCTCAAGTTGGAACAGAATGTGGCAGGTCCACAATAAACTAGTAGTGTATTTTGTGGTTTTATATTTTGACTATATATTGTAGCTTTATACTGTTTTTTTTTTTAATGCATATATATTTAAAGAAGTACCGTATATACTCGAGTATAAGCCGACCCAAATATAAGCCGATGCACCTACGTTTGCCACAAAAAACTGAGAAAACTTATTGACTCAAGTATAAGCCTAGGGTTGAAAATGCAGCGGCTAATGGTAAATTTCAAAAATAAAAATGGATTCCAGTAAAATTACATAGGCAGGTATAGGCAGATAAATGTCCTCCATAGGCAGGTATAGGAAGTTTAATGTCCCCCATAGGCAGGTATATGTCCCCCATACGAAGGTATAGGTCCCCCATAGCCAGGTATAAGCAGAGTTTAAAAAAAAATACAAATACCTCTCTCCCCCGCTGCACAATACGGCGAGCGGGGAGAGAAGTGACATGTCAATTATTCACGTCGTATACATGCCGGGAATAATGAATGTCTATGGGGTCGGCGGGTTGCCGACCCCCTGCTCCCAAGCACACGGCGTAATTGCGGGCGAAATACGTCCCCGCAATTACACCGAGTGAACATAGCCTAAGGGTATGTTCACACAGTTATAGTGCAGGCGTATAGCAGCGCGTACTGAATGCGCCGCTATACGCCCGCAGCTTCAGAGGGATGCGCTGACCAGCATGTACCTCAGGCCTCTCACTTACTGTCATTCATCCAGGTGTGTATTGTGCACTGGGGGAATGAGCAGGTTATCATCTCAATGAGAGCTATGAATTACCGTAATTTCGGCCCGTTCTTCGTGTATATTGATGGGCAGTTACGTGCCAAAGTACGGACTGACATTCATTTATTGTTGCCACTGTACTTTGTTTGACAAATTATGTATGCAACACCCTTGAATGTACAGCAGCCTGGAATCAATGGCTTTTTAAAATAAGCATTACTAATAATAATAATTACCAGCAAGCTTCTTTCAGTTGTCTAAATTCTTTGGAAAGGTGTTACAAGTGAGTGATCAATTATTGTGTTAGAAGTTTTTGGGAATATAAAAACAGTAATTGATCACTCACTTGTAACACCTTTCCAAAGAATTTAGATAACTGAAAGAAGCTTGCTGGTAATAAAGGCTTAACTGCAGTGCAGTACTACAAGTGAAAAAACACACCAAAGTCGCACTGTGTAAAAGCATCCTTAGGCTAGGGCCACACAGTATAAGACAAAGAATGTTGGAAAGGCGACAGCATTTTGTCTTATACAGCAGCGGTCCCTAACCTTTTTTCCACCAGGGACCGGTTTGATGCACGACAATTTTTCCACGGCCCAGTAGGGGCGTGGATATTAGGGGGCAGGGTTATGGAGGGTTTGGATGTTTAGAATCACAAAAAAAAACACAATACAGTGTATACTGTGTCACTTATAGGTATAGTATTGGGCAACCAGTATTTTATAACTGCAGACTGATTGTCAGCTCTGTGAGTCAGTATTATACTAATAATGCTGACCCACAGAGCTGACAATCAGTCTGCAGTAATATTGATCAGCACTGTGGATTAGCATTATACATGTATATAATATACATATGTAATCAGCTCTGTCATTATAGAGATATATGCCCCCATGTAGTCAGAGATATATATGCCCCTGTAGTCATTAGAGATAAATATATATGCCCCCAGTAGTAATAATAAATATAAGCCCCCTGTAGTAAAAATAAATAAATATAAGCCCTCTGTATTAATGATAAATAAATATACGCCCCCAGTATTAATAATAAATATAGGCCCCAGTATTAATAGTAAATATATGGCCCCAGTATTAATAATAAATATATGTCCCTCAGCATTAATAATAAATATATGGCCCCATCATTAATAATAATTATATGGCCCCAGTATTAATAATAGCAGCAGGAAAAAAAAAAAAAGACAGTTACTCACCTTTCCAGATCCCTGCAGAGCTGCTCTTCCCGGTAGCTGGCAAGACCGAGCGGCGCAGGGGGTGTGACATCATATGAACGGCCCCCTAACTGAAAGAAAACATGGCGCCAACAGGAGAGTTGTCAAATGTTATAATGTAAAGGGTTATACATGTTCTTTAAATAGAAAAGTGGCTGGAGACCCTGAGATAACTTGACTCACTCTTGAGGCACTTCAACTTGTTGGTTTCTGAAGGCACAGCTCTAAGCCACAAACAAGCTCAATGGTTGGCGAATAGTAGTTGCTCATAGGAGCCTCATGCTCTAGGCAGTTACCTTGTCCTCCTAATAGACTCTCCCACTCACTCGCTTTTGGACTCCCACTCTTTCCTCTTGGCATTCTCAGACAGCCAGAGCAGTCAATAGCTCAACGGTTTCTGTCGCTTTATTGATTTGTAGCTCTCGTGGCCCTTTGTAAGGCTATGTTCACACTGTGTAATTGCGGGGACGTATTTCGCTCACAATTACGCCATGTTCGCGGAAGTGGGGGGCGGGGCGGGGGGCTGACAGAACGCCGGCCCCTAGACATTCATTATTCACGCCGCATATACGCCGTGAATAATTGACATGTCACTTCTCTCCCGGCTTGGCATTTTGTGCGAGCGGGGAGAGGAGTCGTAATCCATAGTTCTCTATGAGAACTGTGGATTACCGTAATGATTGGACTAAGATGGCGAATTGATCAAGAAGTGGAATTCTTTAAAATTTTCGGGAAAACTTCGGTTCGGAACAAGTCAATTTTGGGGGTATTTTCGGGGAACGAAGTTGCTTTTGTTTGATAAAAGGCGCGACACATGGGCACATGGGGCAAAGCACCTGGGGGGGAAGAAGGGCATAGCCTGCATGACAAGTGCAGAGATAAGCCAATCAAGACCGCGGATTTGTGACCACCGCACATATAAGACGAGCCGGCCGCGGGGAGCCACACTCCTCCACGACTGATAGGAAGGGCTGCTGCGGGTGATAGCGCTTTCGAAGAACTGTTTTTTTTATACAGGATTTCTGTGGGTGTCTCACTTGTCCAGAACTGTTCTCTAATTGCATTTCTGTTTTTTGGGGTATTGGATCTAAAATCCAGTGTGCGCCCACTGCAGCTGCTATACATTCAATACCAAAGGGGGACTAACCCAGTTTTCCTGTTGTATTCATTTAAAAAACACGTTTTTACAATACAAAACCACTTCATTTTTGGCGCTAATTCATTGCGAAATTTACACCAGGGGTTAATTAACGTTGTTTTGCGGTGTGCTGACAAAAAAAACCGCTTTTTAAAACGCCAAATAATATATTTTTTTTTGGGTAGCCTAATTCACAAGAAAAGGCAAAATTACAACTTATCTCTGTTGTGTGGCGTAGAAAAAAACGAAAATTTAACACGCTACTATTTGTGCGGCTAAATTTCTTTGGCGAATTTCATCCGGGGTTAAAAAGGTGTTTTGCTGGTGTGCTGACAAAAAAACCTCTTTTTAAACCCCAAAATAATATTTTTTTTTGGTAGCCAAATTTCCAAAAACAAAGGCAAAATACAACTTATCTCTTGTTGTGGGCGTAAAAAAACACGCAATTGTAACACGCTCTAGTTTGTGGGGCCCAATTTTTTGGCCAATTTACATCCAGGGTTAAATTTAAGCGTTTTTTTTGCTGGTGTGCGAAAAAAAAAACCCCTTTTTTTCAACGCCAAATATATATATTTTTTTTTGGTAGCCAAATTAAAAAGCAAAGGCAAATTACAACTGTACTCTTTTTGGGGCGTAGAAACACGAAATTTGTAACAGCTACTAGTTTTGTGCGCTAAATTTCTTTGGCGCAATTTAATCCGGGGGTTAAATTAAGCGTTTTTTGTGGTGTCCGACAAAAATAAACCGCCCCTTTTTTCAACCCAAATATTTATATTTTTTTTTTGGTAGCCTAATTCACAAGCAAAGGCTAATTAAAAACTTACTCTTGTTGTGGCTAGAAAACACGCAATTGTAACACGTACTATTTTGGGGGCCAATTCTTTTGGCAAAAAATTTACATCCAGGGTTAAATTTAAAAGCGTTGTTTTTGCGTGTGCTGACAAAAAAAAACCCCTTTTTTTCAACGCCAAATAAAAAATTTATATTTTTTTGGTAGCCTAATTTCA
This sequence comes from Phyllomedusa bahiana, assembly GCA_025379985.1. Classification (NCBI taxonomy): domain Eukaryota; kingdom Metazoa; phylum Chordata; class Amphibia; order Anura; family Hylidae; genus Phyllomedusa; species Phyllomedusa bahiana. Next base: position 12,672 of record JAODAL010042954.1, on the reverse strand, counting down.
CAAGCAAAGGCAAATTTACCAACTGTATCTTTTGGGTTTGTGGCTAAAAACACGCAATTGTAACACGCTAAAAAGCACTAGTTTGTGCGGCCAATTTTTTTTGGCGCAATTTACATCCAGGGGTTTAATTAAGCTTTTTTTGCTGGGTGCTGACAAAAATAAACCGTTTTTTACACCCCAAATTATATTTTTTTTTTGGACCAATTCAAAACAAAGGCTAATTTACAACTGTATCTCTTGTTGTATGGCGTAAAAAACCCACGCAATTGTAACACGCTAAAAAGCACTATTTGTGCGGCTAAATTCTTTGGCGAAATTTTACATCCAGGGTTAATTAAGCGTTTTTTTTGCGGTGTCGACAAAAATAAACCGTTTTTTTCAACCCCAAATAATATTTTTTTTTGGTACCTAATTCCAAGCAAGGCTAATTACAACTGTTCCTCTTGTTGTGGGGCGTAGAAAACACGCAATTGTAACACCTAAAAACTACTAGTTTTGGGGCCAATTTTTTGGGCGAAATTTTTACATCCAGGGGTTAATTAACGTTTTTTTTTTTGTGGTGTGCGAAAAAAATAAACCGTTTTTTTTCAACGCCAAATAATATATTTTTTTGGGAGCCTAATTACAAGCAAAGGCTAATTACAACTGTATCTCTTTGTTGTTGGGAAAAACACCAATTGTAACACGCAAACAAAGCAAACAGTTGTGGGGGCTAAATTTCTTTGGCGAATTTTACTCCAGGGGAATTAAGCTTGTTTTGCTGGGCGACAAAATAAACCGTCTTTTTTCAACGCCAAATTAATATTTTTTTTTGGTAGCCTAATTCACAACAAAGGCTAATTACAACTGTACTCTTGTTTGGGGGCGTAGAAAACCCCAAATTGTAAACCACAAACTACTAGTTTGTGGGGCCAATTTTTTTGGCCAATTTTACATCCTGGTTTTAATTAAGCGTTTTTTTTGCTGGGGGGCTGACAAAAAAAAACCGTCTTTTTTAAACCCCCAAATATAAAATTTTTTTTGGTAGCCAAAATTCACAAGAAAGGGCAAATTACAACTGAATCTTTTGTTGGTGGCGAAAAGAAAACACCAATTGTAACACCTACAAAGCTACTAGTTTGTGCGGCTCAATTTTTGGCCAATTTACATCCAGGGGTTTAATTTAAAGCGTTTTTTTTGCTGGTGTGCTAAAAAAAAATAAACCGTTTTTTTCAACGCCAAAAATATAATTTTTTTTTTGGGTAGCCTAATTCACAAGCAAAGGCAAATTAAAAACGTATCTCTTTTGTGTGGCTAAAAAAACACGCAATTGAAAACACGCTACAAAGCTACTATTTTGTGCGGCTAAAAATTCTTTGGCGAAATTACTCCAGGGGTTAATTAAGCGTTGTTTTGTGGTGTGCTGACAAAAATAAACCCTTTTTAAACGCCAAATATTATTTTTTTTTTGGTAGCCTAATTCACAAGCAAAGGCAATACAACTTATCTCTTTTTGTTGGCGTAAAAAAAACCCCAAATGTAACACCTACTATTTTGTGCGGCTTAATTTTTTGCGCAATTTACACCCGGGGGTTAATTAAGCGTTGTTTTGCTGGTGTGCTGACAAAAATAAACCGTCTTTTAAACCCCAAATAATAATATTTTTTTGGTACCTAATTCACAAGAAAAGGCAAAATTTACAACTGAACTTTTGTTGTGTGGCGAAAAAACACGCAATTGAACACCTAAAAAAGCTACTAGTTTGTGGTGGCCAATTCTTTTGCGAAATTTAAAACCCAGGGGTTAATTAAGCGTTGTTTTGCTGCTGTCTGACAAAAATTTAAACCGTCTTTTTCAACACCGAAATATAAAAATTTTTCTTGTACAAAATTTCACAAGCAAAGGGTTTTAATTAAGCCTTTTTGTTTTTTACATTTAGTAAAACACACAGTCTTGAAAACACACTACAATAAATTTTTCCGGGCCATTTGGGAGCGAAATTTTTTAAATCCAAGGGTTTTACCCAAGCTTGTTCGGGTTCATTGGAGTCAAAAACAGGGTGTATTTTATCAATCAATAGCTTCATCAAACAGTGCTGTACTTTTAAAAAACAGTATGTCAGACAGAGAGGTGGCAGGTCTGCAACGCGAGGGGCATGCACAAACATTTTGAAACGGGCCCAGTCGCGCACAGAAAGGGGACTCGCAGCGGGGGGTCACCGTGGGGCCAAAACTGCCGCTGTCATCTAGCGGCCGTTGTTGTTCAGCAACCCAAGGTTCTTATTGGGTTACAGGTCATCCTTTTTCCTCCCAGATGAATCTAAAACAACCCCACCAAGAGTCGGTGGGAACCTCAACACAACACTTATTGGGCATGGCCCGGGGGGGGGCCCGGGGGCCCTCACCTGTCCTCACCCCCCCTGCCCCCTTTTTCCCTCACCCAGGATCTACTATGTGGTCGGGGCTCAGCGCCACTAATAGCGAGGATAACTTTTTGAGGGGGCAGTCAGCAGTACTCAGCGAAGAAAGGGGGCCAATACCCCCAGTTTTCTTGCAGTAGGGGGGCAAAGTAAATGTGAGAGGGGCATGGGAGGTCATGTGTGAAGGTCCCCCTGGGCTTACCAAGACCGGGATGAGGGAAAAAGTGTGACGATGAAAACAAAAAGATGAATTTAGCCGACCGCATTGGGGGCCCCGGGTGAAGAAAGGGGTTTCATCACGTCAGGAAAGAGGGCGTCACGCGCTCGGGCACGGCGAGCCAGCAAGGGGTTTTGGGGGGCCCTGGTCGCAGGTTTAGCAGAAAGGTACGGACCCAAAGCGGCCACGGGGTAAAAACCCCGCTTCGCAGGTCCAAGACAAGCGGCACAGGGGCCAGCGAAAACAGGGGCGGCAGTAAACTCATGCGGAGCTTGGGGGGTAAAATCAGCTACCGGGGGGGTGGGGCGTTCTTTGCAAGACACGGAGGAGCCAAAAAAGGGTATATTAAATTTTTGGGCAGAAAGTGAAGCGTGCCGGGGAGCAAACTTTGGCACAAGGGCCCTGCGCAACACAGCACGTACCATCCGGGGGCCCCCTGGGAAAACGGGGCTCAGATGTGGTTGGGTCCACCCGCCCCAGCAGCAGCAGCGGCCGGGCCCATGCCATTTCAGCCATCAAGGGCTCCACCACCTCTGCAGAAGGCAGCTTTTTCTCTTTGACATCCTCCCCGGTCCAGAGCCCTCTCCTCGCACTCACCCCAGCATCGTTCAAGAGGCGATTGAAAAGAGAAAACAAAAAGGCCAAAACCACCCCTAAGGTCAGCAGCGACCGTCCCTGTCCAAGTTTTTGGTACTCAGTCCCTCCCTTCCAAATGGTGCTCTGCACCATTCAGAGAACTAATGGCTTGTGCCGAGCCGAAGAGAGTTCCAACCGAAATTTCTTTTCCAAAAAGGGCATTACCAGCACTTCATAAATATTTAAACAGAAAGTGGGTCAGCCCCTTGAGCTTATCGTTTGTTTCCAAGTACCGGCAGCGCAAAACGTCTGGAGCTGAAACACGGTCAGGGCCAGTACATTCCCTTTAAACGGCCCCGGGGTGAATGTCTTCGCCCAGGCACACCAAACAACTTGGCAGGAGACGCGTTTCTCCTCCCGTTGTAAAACGCTGCCCCTGCCCAATGTCCGCCTCCCCTCCTCCCCACCACCCCCATCTCAGCCTCCACAATACCTCCATCTACCACATGTTAGGGCACAGGGGTGTCACGCATTCTAACCTAGCTTCCTCGGAACGAATCACACAGGGGGGGAACGCTCCGCGTCATGCAGCAAGAAATCGATGGTGGCCCCCCTCCGCGCCAACTGCAAACAAAAAAACCATGGGTGAGGACAAGGGAGGAACATGTGCCCGGGCCCCCCGAGGAGGGAGGTCCATGCGCCCTGCATCCCCCCCCCCACTGGTTCATCGGGGTTGTAAAAAGGTTTTCCTGAAGTTTCCCACCGATTTTCAAACATTCTGAAAATTTTCCAAAAACGTGCATGCATTTTATCCATTCACAAAGCCAGGAAAACCCCCTCGATTTGCAGCGGCAGAAGGGCCCCCCCAAAAAGCCTGATATCATTTTTCCCCACCCACGGGAATTCCAGCCTGCACAGTTGGACCGACTGTATGAACAGAGAAAGGCCATTAACTTTTTTTGATGATCCGGGGGGGCAACAGAATACTCCCCCTGTGTAATTTTAAAGTCACCAGGGGCAGCTCATGCGTACACCGCCTTTGTTTTAGGCCATTTGAGGAGGGCCCCGTTATTTGTCATTTTGCCAGATACGGTGAATAACTCATTCCACTGCTTCATGTCCTGGAACAGATGCTGAAAAATTGTCTGGGCAGGGGGCTGAGATTGGCACACACCGGCCACATGAGTCCCGTGGGGACTGAAATGGAGGAGGGGGAGAGGAGGGCTTGGAGCAGAAGCATTTTCTGGGAAAAGAGGATTTTCTACCCAGGGACAAGAAGGAGGACAGAGCAGCTGGGGGAGGGGGGAGGGGAAAGAGGAAAACGGGGAGAGACTCCCAAGCACCGTGCAGTATAAATGGAAAATGGAGCAGGGGGCCCCCCGAAATCACTTTTGCAAATGTCCCCGCAGCATGCTTTTTTGCCTGGTAGTAAGCCCAATCAGCATCCCCAAGGGGTACTTCTGGGTCTCCACCCTATTGACCCTCGCACCCGGGGGCCCAAAAAGGGGCCTTTTTTCCCCTATTGAGAGGAAACAAACTCAAATACTATAGGGGAAAACCCTCCGTAATCATTTCCCCCTGCCTTGGCGCACGCCCCCTCTGACAGGCTGCCGGGGGGCCTCAGCGCTCACTACTACTGCCGCGGCTGCTGGGGGGAAAGGTGGGGGGAGGAGCAGTACCAGCTCCATCAGCAGTAACCTAAGTCTGGGGTCACTAAAGAGCACTTCCTTCACCCCTTGGAGGAGGGGATCACCAGCACAGCCAGCGGAAAATGGGGCATTCCCCGAACCAACAGGTTTTTGGCCTACTTTACAGCACTCTGCCACCCCCAGTTTGAAGACCCTGGGCTACGGGCGCCAAACTGGATGTGGCCCAACTTCCGATTTGCAGTGGAGAAGCTGTCCTGCCCGGCCATAGTGGGCATCAAGCGGGTGTTCATGCGGCGGGGGGCCCCTTACCCCAAGGGGAACCCGCTTGTCCACGGAAAAAGTTTTAACGACTGACCTTTGGGCAAGAGAATCAGGCGGATCGGCCAGGATTTCCACAAAAAACCAAGCCCTTTGGCTCTCTGGGTTTAAACTACCGCCCCCACCACTATTTTTGTCCCCACCCGCCTATGCCACACATCTGCTGATAGTTTCCCATCTGCCTACCACCGTCTTTTCCAGGACTGGATTTCCACCCACCTCAACACTCTGTCATTTGGGGACCTAGTGCTCATGCTCGTTTCTGTTGCCGTGACACCACACTGTGTCATTTGCCACTCGCGCCTGGGACTGTTTTGCCACCTCCAGAAAGTCATTGTTCCCTCCGACCTCATGCTGTTTTTTCCTGTCATCACCTCCCTCTCGTCATTTTGCCCCCTACCTCATGCGCTGCCCCGGGCCTCCGCTCTCAGTCATTGTGCCGCTCTGTGGCCTAAACAATTTGCCACCCGCAGAATGTCCTTGTCCCCTCTCTGACCTCATGCGCTGCTGTGACTCCTTCGTGCCCTCCACACTGTGTCATTTTTGCCACTGTCACCTCATCTGCTGCCGTGGCTGCTGCCGTGCCCTCCCCACCTGTGGCCCACCCGTTTTTTGCCACCTCCCCAAAATTTTTCATGTGCCACTGTCGACCTCATGCTGCGCCGTGGGGTGCGCCGTGCCCTCCACACGTGTCATTGGCCACTGTCTGACCTAGCTTTTTTGTTGCTCCTCCGTGCCCTCCACACGTGTCATTGTACCAAAATCTTGGCCTACTCCTTTTTTTTCCCCTCCAGAAATTGTCATTGGCCCTGCCTGACCTCATACTCTGCCGCGTACCTCCCCTGTTGATTGTCCACTCTTTCCCTAAACGTTTTTTTTTTACCTCCATAATGCATTGTGCCACTGTTGACCCATACTGCTGCCGCCGTGACCTCCAACTGTTCATTTTTGGGCCCCTCGGGCCTAAAACTGTTTTTTCCCCTCCATAATGTCATTTGCCCCGCCCCACCCATACTCTGCCGCCTGACCCCACCTGTGTATTTTGCCACTCTGTGGCCTAATACGTCTTGCCGCCTCCCAAAAAGTCATTTGCCACTGTCTGACCTCATACTGCTGCCCCCCGTACCTCCCACTGTTATTGGGGGCCACCTGTGGGCCCAATACTGTCTTGCCGCCTCCATAATGTCTTTTTGCCACTGTCGACCTCATACTGCGCTGCCGGACCCCCCACCGGTATAGTCCCTCTGTGGGGCCAATACTGTTTTGCCGCCCCCATAATGTCATTGTGCCACTCCCCACCCATCTGCCCCCCGTGACCCCACACTGTGTGATTGTCCACCGTGGCTTAATACTGTTTTTTTCCGCCCCTAATGTCATTGTGCCACTGCCCGACCTCATACTGCCCGCCGTGACCTCCCCACGTTGATTTTGCCACTCTGTGGCCAAACTGTTTTGCCACCTCCAGAACCAATGTGCCACTGTCGACCTCATACTTGCTGCCGCCGTACCTCCACACTGTTGGGTTGTCCACCCTGTGCCCTAAACTGTTTTTTTTTCCGCCTCCCTAATTCATTTTGCCACTGCTACCTCATACTGCGCCGCCGGACTCCACCTGTATCATTTTGCCCCTCGTGGCCAATACTGTTTTGCCCCCCCAGAATCCATTGTCCCGTCTGACCTCATACTGCGCGCCGTGACCTCCACACTGTGTGATTTTGCCACCGTGCCCTAATACTTTTTTTTTTCCGCTCCAAAAAGTCATTGGCCACTGTCTGACCTCAACTGCTGCCCTCCGTGACCTCCACACTGTATCTTGTGCCACTCGTGCCTAATACGTTTTTGGGCCCCCTCCAAAAAGTCCCTTGTGCCACTGCCTGACCTCTCGCTGCCGCCCTGACCTCCACACGTGGATTGTGCCCCTGTGGCCTAATCTTTTTGCCACCCCAGAACCATTGTGCCACGCGACCTCATACTGCTGCCGCCGTACCCCCACACGTGTGATTGTGCCCCTCTGTGGCCTAATACTGTTTTGCCGCCTCCAGAATGTCATTGTGCCACTGCCGACTCATGCGCCCCGCCATGACCTCCCACTGTGTATTGTGCCACCTGGGCCTAATACTGTTTTGCCGCCCCAAATTCATTGTGCCCGCCGACCCCATGCGCTGTGCTTTCCGCCTCACCTCCACACTCTACACAATGTGCCACCGACCTCAGCTTGTTTTTTTTTCCCCGCTTTTGCTAGATGACTTTATCAGGGACACCCCGCTTGAGTTTTTTGGCAGTTTTGCCCCCCCTTAAGTGCCCAGGAATTTTATATGAAGCGATTCAAGAGCGGGGGCAGCATGTGCTGTCATACAAAACACAACATTTTAGAAGACCAAACCAAGCTCCCCTGCATATTTAAGCATGGCACAACTTCTACAGCACCCCCGGCCCCTGGCAGCCTGGAAAAAGCTTTTTTTAACTTGATTCGTGTCGAAGTAATTCGGACCGAAACAATTTTTTTCGGAAAAATTTGGCGAAGTGACCGAACCCAATTTTTGAGAAATTTGGCCATCTCTAATTGGCTATCTCGCCCCTTTTCGCGCAGACGGGGCGAATTACGGGGGAGATACTCCTAATAATTGCCCTGGTCCAAGCCCCTTTCATGAGTTTTTTGGGTCCAGAGTCCCATAGAACCTTTTTTGAAGTATTTTTCCAGGGGCTGTTTTTTTAAAGAAGACAGCAGTTTTTTAAATTACATTAATTTCAATCTGCAAGGGGCCTGAAACCCTGCCCCAAAAACTCTTTAGAAATATCAACAGATGGGAAAGAAGAAGTGCACTGATTCAACCCCGTATTGCAAAAAAAAAAAAAACACACAACAGAAGGTCAGCAACGAGCTTAAAGCAGTTGTCTAACTAACGACATTGATTGCATATCACTAGGATACGCCATCCATATCTGACAGGTCTGGGGCCCTCCTAAACGACCAAACCCTCGTTCTGAACAAGTGGGGTTTGGACTCCCCAACACCACCATATGCCTCAAAGGGTGCACACGTCCCCAAAAATTGCAGTGTGAAAATAGCCCCAACAGTCCACTTAAACAGTAGCTAATGCTTCCCTTCACTGCACCCTGTCACAGCCATGACAGTCAACTGTGTAATCACTCTATGTGTTCAGTCCACACAATGTTCTTTTTTTTTTAGCCAACTCCCCGTAGTTTTACATCAAAGTCTTATAGCAGTGCCATACTAATTCCCTTGCAGTGCCTATTGCGTGCCATGTCAGCACAAGACTCCTTCAAATCCCTGTATCACCTAGAAATGGTTTTTATGCTGTGGAACAAACTACATGCAGTCCCCGGGTTACATACATATTAGGGACTGTAGGTTCGTTCTTAAGTTGAATTTGTATTAAGCAGAACCAATTATGGTAATGTATGGGAATTGTATGGTGGGTATGGTGGTAATTATAGAGGTATGTCCCCATACAGGTATATATCCCCCTAGCACTATAGGCAGGTATATGTCCCCTCATGGCAGTATGGTCCCTCAAGCAGGTAAGGGCCCCATAGCAGGAAAAGGTTCCCCTAGTAAAGGTTTTTTTAGGCCAGGTAATTCCCCATAGAATATGCAGGTATTCCCCCATGATAGGGAAAGGCAGGGAATTCCCCCTAGTAGGTATGCCCCCATAGCAGTAAGGGAGGGTTTTTCCCCCTAGATAGGGATAGGCAGGTATGTCCCCCAAGAAAAATAAGGGAGGATTCCCCCCTAGATAAGTATAGGCAAGGGATTCCCCCTAAGCAGGTAAAAGCAGGTATGTCCCCCCTAGATAGGTAAGGGAGGTATTCCCCCAAGCAGGAAATTCCCCCCTAGGGGACTAAGGCAGGTATGTCCCCTAGGCAGGTATGTCCCCCTAGGGACTATAGGGAGGGAAAGTCCCTCATAAAACAGTAGTCCCCCATGTACTAAGGAGGGATGTCCCCAGCAGGGGTCCCCCAAAAGGGAGCTATAGCAGGTTTTCCGCCCTAGGGAGTATGCCCCCATAATAGTAAGGGAGGGATGTCCCTCATAGGCAGGGATCCCCCATAGATAGCTAAAGGCAGTATTCCCCCATAGAAGCTATACCCGTATGGGGGGCCCCAGGCAGGGATGTCCCCCAAGGAGCTATGGCAGGTTTTGTTCCCCATAGAGGTATGTCCCCCATAGATAGCAAGGGATAAATTTCCCCCATGGCAGGGATGTCCCCCCCAAAGGGAGCTAAGGCAGGTATGTCCCCCAAAAGGGAGGTAAAACCCCCAAGAAGGGCTTTATTAAAAAAAAAGCAAAAACTAAAAATCACCTCACTCCTCCTTTCTCCGAGGGTTACCCACGGGTCCGTCTCCAAATCTCGCGGGTCTGCTCTCATCTTTTTGGCCCCGGGGGTTTATGTCATCAGGCCACGCAGGCACGTATGACATTTCACCTGCCCGAGCTGGAGACTCCGGAAGGTCGAGGGCTTTTTTCGGCCCCTTTTGGGGTTTTATGTGAGCAGGGGGCACTCGCTCCTGCCCGCAATAAGTCTTGACTGCGCCCCGGAGGAGTCGCGTACAGCCAACGATCCCCGCCGGTGCCCGGGGCCCAGCAACCTGACGCTGTCAGCTGTCCCTGGCTTGTTCGTTCCGGTCCCCGCGTAACTAGGGGACAGACTAAGCGGAAAAGACGTAAGCGGGACTGCCGATAGAAAAACCCCCAATAACAAAAATCCCCAAGAGTCCCCTTTTTCAAAACTGTAGAGGGGGGGTTTTCACACAGTGTATTTGGGGGGCATATTTTGATGCGTAATTGTGCCGAAAAATACCCCGCAAATACGGTAAAAAGAATTTTATTAGTGATTTTACAATCAAAGACTACAGTGATTTTATGATAATATTTCTCAGTACGTAATATTCACCTATCCAAAGACGTGACCTGTCACTTCTGACAGTGCTCCCGAAATAGGTAGGTATACGAGGCAGAGAGCTGCCACATGTTGAAAGTATGCGCTGGCAGTGCGTTCTTTCAACAGCGCTAATGGAGGTATATTGCAGCACCCATTACAAAGACAGTTTTACTGTAAGACAGTTTTCATAAATGAGGCCCAATGTTCCAGAATAAAAGTAAATGGGTCTCCCCTCACCTGGTGCCCAAAGGAGCCGCTCATCCTGTCATGTAAAGAGCAGTACTGGGCATGTAATGCAGCACTCTGCTGTAGAGAGACGCTACTAGACCATCAATCACTGCATGAACTACACTAAACAGAGGTTTTCCAAATAAAATGTTCATGATAATTGGTTGAACTTTCCAGTCAATCACCTGTGCCGCAGATCGGCAGTGTCTGTGACATTGTACAATAAGGGTATGTTCACACGGCTTATTTTCAGGTGTAATTGCGCGTGTATTTTGCCGCATATTGTGATTAAGGGTATGTTCACACGATGTACTGCAGCGTGTACAGCATGAGCCGCAGCACATCGTTTGTTTCGTGAGCTCGTGCTGATCAGCACGTACTACCGAGGCGCGGGGGGCCGGCAGCCCACCGGCCCCATAGACATGCATTGCTCGTGGCTCGTAATTGCTGCAAGTAATTGACATGTCACTTATCTCCCCGCGGGTACAATACGATCGTATTGTACGAGTGGGGAGAGGAGGCGTAATCCATAGTTCTCTATGAGAGTTATGGTTTACCGTAATTATGGGGTGCATTTCCCCGTGTGTTAGCACAGTACACCGTGAAATGCACTCCAAAATAATCCGTGTGAACATACCCTAATACACGGCAGCGCGTGGTTCCAAAACACTTGGCGTATTGTGGAGCGTACTATATGTGCTCCAATACACCATCTGAACATACCCAAAGGGTGCTTTCAGCATACAATAACCTAGTAAAATTGTTGAAAACATTGTATCCTGAGGCTACGGTTACTTAAGTTATCATTGTATAGCATCTGACATATTCACTGATCCTTCTTCACAGTGTGCTACGCACTGAACATACCCTTATACAAATAAGTCACATGACTTTCAATAGGTTCTGCATAAAGTGCCAAATAATCTTAAATGGGTTGTTTCACCATGCTGTTTTACAGAGCAACAGGTGGTTTCAGACTCATATTTCCTGGTTAGGCTGTGGATGTTGGCATATCAACTCTGCTTTTCCTAGCTATTCCTCTTACATTGATATGGCTGCTGGAGATTTATAATATGTAGTGCACGAGGCTACAAAGCTAAGGCTTAAAACCTGTCATTTACTTAGCTAAACAAAGCTTCTGTGTTGGGGTATGTTCACACGGCGTAATTGCGGCACGCATTTCGCCACGTATTTGCGCTTAATACGCGGTGAGATGCGCGCCGCAATTACGGTAATCCATAGCTCTCATAGAGAGCTATGGATTACACCTTGTCCCCCCACGCGTGCAATATGATTACACGCCGCAAGAAATGCATGTCAATAGGGCCCGCGCGCTGCATTTACGCCATGTGAACATACCCTTAGGCTATGTTCACACAGCTTAAATTGGGACATATTCCGCCCCCTATTTCGCGGCGTACTGCGCTCAATATGGGGCAAAATACATCCCAGTCATTATGATAATCCACAGTTCTCGTAGAGAACTATGGATTACGCCTCCTCTCCCCGCTCGGACAATATGCCGTGGGGGGAGATAAGTGACATGTCAATTACTAGCAGCGAATACGCGCCATTAGTAATGCATGTTTATGGGACCAGGTTAAAGCTAAACACCTTAAGGAACAGTATGTCGCCTATAACCCACACCACTCACACACCAGCCATGGTGCCAGCCATCTTTTGGTACCTATCTTTTCAAATCCTATAAACATAAAACACCTATCTACAATTAACAAAAAAAGAACGTGATTTATTTTCTGTGTCAGTTGGTTTCTAATTTCCAGAGACAACAGCTGATCATGGGGTATCTAAGAGCGTTTAAATTTGCTTAATCCGTCATGGATTTTGCATAGAAATATGATTGTTTTTATACATTTCAGTTACTAGAGTAAAATTTGCATTTAAATGTAAAATCTGATTTGAACCCCCTCCCAGCTCTGCGGTTTCTTTTCTAGGATTAAGTTGTATTGCAGTGGCAGAAATCTGCACTACTACTGCACTGCAAAATAAGGAGTTGCTACAACTGGTGGTTGTAGTTTCCTAGAAGTAGTTGAGGGAATATACCTAAATAAGGATTCTATAGGCATTTGTAATGGTTTTCCTCAATAAAAACAGTAGAGCAAATCTGACGTATAAGACGCGCTGCTATTGTTAAAGGGAAACTTCCATCAGAAGGAGTACTTTCGTTAAAGCCAATATTACTGCAAAACCATTATTTCAGAATTTTTAGCAATATTTTTTATTTTGTAGTCCTATGTAATTAAAAATTACATATAATGTATTGTTCTTCTCTAGCTGTGAGAGAAAACTTTTGTATGGCAGGACAAATCTCTCTTTACTTTAGGCTTTCTTACTCTAGTCTTATTTTAAAAAATAGTAATT
>JAODAL010042953.1:0-34307 GCA_025379985.1 Phyllomedusa bahiana | reverse complement strand
CTTTTTTAACAGCCTTTGCCCCCAACCCCGCATTTTTGTCATAAAGAAGGTTTCAGACAAGGGATTTTTCCCACGTGGGGGGTAACGAGTTGCATTTGGGGTTTCATTTTGGACGGATGCTATGTTTGGAGAGACATTTGGCCGTGACTGGAGGCAGGAGGTAAGACTGCAGTGCGGGTTGCTTTAAACCCCACGAAGGCAGTTGGCGAGATGTTGTTACTTAGATTACAGGGCCCTGACCCAGCTACGGGCCTACGGTCTGAAAACTGCGACCCCGGGCATGCGTGTTGTCGCCAGATGGGAAGGGAGCACTTCTTCGTCCCCTTACCCCCATGTCAAACCCCTCTTTGTCTTTTACACCTGCATTTCGCTCCTTTCAAAAAATTAAAAATTGAGAAGGTAGGGGTTATTTTTGGAAAAGTTTTTTAAAAGACGGCAAATCACAGCTATTCTAAAATCCCTTAATCAAAACAAAATTGTGGATTAAATTTAACTGCAAGGTGTCTATCAAAAAATCTGGACGGGGAAAAAAGTAAAAAAACCGTATCGTTTGTTTTGTAAAAATAAAGGGTATTTTTTCACCTTTAATTTCCCCTGTGGTGAAATAGAATTGCTGTTTTAAAAGTTTTAGTGAGCTGCGCAAAAAAAAAGGGTTGGGTGCGCAAAAGAAAAAAACAGTTTCTTTATTTTCGTTAAATACACGGTTTTTTTTTGCCCCCAAATTTACTTGGGGTGACTAAAAATTGGGGGTTTTAATTTACGGTGATCGGTAAAAAAAAGGGGGTGGAAATAAAAAACACAATTGAATGTATACTGAAATAAAAGTGGAGTTTTGCACCTAACAAAAGCCCGCAGTTACTAAAATGAATTTTATCCAAAATAAGTTCAGGCTGCCCCCAAAATCCAGGAAATTTTCAATAGCAAATGTTAATAATAAAGATATTTCAGGCAAGTTTCACTAAGTTTGGTGAACTTTATCCGTGTTTTTATAGATAGAGCTTGTTTGTGTTCGCCCCCGGGCCCCCCCCCCCCCGCTCCTCCGTGACTTTAAAAGCGGTAATGCGCTTTAAAATTCTTTAGTAACTACATAAAATCTTCAAATCTCTAAAACAACTAAATTGGAAGGATCACATAATAAGGGTTTTTTCTGTGCAAAAAAAGACAATTTTTGCGAGCTGTTTGGCCCCCAGGCAAGCGCACGTTATTCCCATGAGACGCGAGAGACACTAAGGCTGAACAGGAAACGTGTTTATGTAATACGAGGTCATGTGTTTTTTCCGCCAAATCGAAACAAACACATCCCAGTCTTAGTCGCCACAAAATCTCCCCCTGCTCTATTCTTTTAATTTCTGATTTGCTGGCCGCCAAAATTACAGGAAGGCCAAAAATGGCGCGTTTTAATAGTTTGTGCCCAGTTTTTAAACTTAATTTATCGCATGATCTGAAAATTTCAAATCCCCAAAAAAACCTTTCCCGATTTAAACTTTTTTTTCGTTAAAAAAAATCGTTAAACACTACAAAATAAAAAAAATTTTTTTTAAAATTCATACTCCATGCCCCCGGCGCTGAGAGCCGAGATTTCACTTCCCGATTGGAAAATAGTTACAATGGAAAAAGTAGCTCGCGCTCTGTTTGGCCCGAATAGAAAAACCCCCCGTACTTAACCCAAAGCTCTTTTTTTGATTTTTACTGTTTTTTAAACTGTCCCCCCTTTAAAATTTGATTTGGCCCTACTTCTCCTGGGTTTTAATAATGGGTCCCTGTTGCTCCCTTTTTCTGATTTGGCCAGGTTGCCAAGCCCCCGCTGGGCCCCAACCAATCGCTTTTTCTGCTTTTTCTGTATTTTGAACTCCCCCGCTTTTGTTTTTGTTTGGCCCAATACTTCTCCATGGTTTTATGGTTCACTGTCACTCCTATTTTGTTTTGGTGGTTTCTGCCGGGCCTGAGAGGGGCTTTAACAAAAATTTGGAAAAAGAACCCCCGTTATTTCCCCGGGTTTCCCAAAATTTTTTATTTAGCGCCCTTCCCGAAAAATTTTGGGGGAAAAGGGGGAATTTAGGAAATTTTTAGAAATAGGAGCTCTTTTTGGGGTAATGGGGGGGGGAAAAAACCTAATTTAAACGTTTTTATTAACTTTCCAAAAAAGGGGGGCCCCAAAAGGGCCTCCCTTTTAAAGATTAATGTTTTCCAGCCCGTCTCGAATCGGAATAATGTTGGCACGTTCCCCCCCTGGCCTAAGTCCCCACCCGGCCTCAAACAATTTGGGGGGGAGCTCGGAAATTTTTCACGGCATGTAGGAGCACACTACCTTTGGGGGGGGGAGTCTTGGCGCAATTTTTGCACCGTGCCCAAGTCCCACATGCGTTTCCCCACTGGCGAGGGGGGGCGGGCTTTACAGCATTTATGAGCGCACCCCGGCGCCCACATACATGGGGGCGAAATTTCGCAGAAAAATGGCGAAAAAAGGGGGCTCTGACGCCCGGGGGATTCCCTACATGTGCCTAAAGTCAAAATTTTTTAATCAGAATTTGAATGTGAAGAAAGGGTAAAGGAGCCAAAAATGCGCTTTTTTTAAATTTCTTTTAAAGAAAAGAAAAGGGTTTTAACCGTTATTTTTTTTTTAAGAAAAATTTAATGATCCCCGTGGCGAAAAAAAGTAGAATTGCATTGAAAAATAAAAAATTTTTTACAACTTTCCAAATTTGCATTTTATTATTTGTGTTATAAAGGTAATTTTCTAAGCTTTTTTTTGGGAAACCCTACCCCTTTCCCGCTCTTTTGACAGGGTTTCCCGAGACGGTTTTTGCACAGATTATAGTTCTTGGGTAAAAAAAAAGGGTTATTTATTTAAAAAAAGGGCAACCTTTTTTTCTCGACATGAAGGGAGGGGCCTCTTGTCTTTTGAGGGGGTTTTAAAACAGCATATCACTATGTCTTTGTAGGAAGCATTTATATAGCTTGTATTTACACTGTAATGAATGTTTTATCACTTCAGATAATATTTATCTTGTCTGCATAGTTTAGATAACTGATAAAATTATAGCCATTAAGGTTTGGGTTTCTCATAGTGTTTTTGAAAATATTATAAAGTTCTTAAAATTTCTGCTACTACTAAACAGAGGATGCTGTTTACATGGATGATGAGAGGGAGATAGAAGAATATGTCATGAATGATGTTGGTGTGATTTTTCATGGAGAAGTAAACAATATGAAGACAAGAAGCTGGGAGTATGGACAGGTGAGAATATCTTTGCAATGTAATTTTCTTTTATTATCTAGTATAGACAATGTTGGAGGAGGGAGGTTTGGCATATATGTTATTAACTTTAACAAAGTATGCTAATTGACTTTAAGATTTCTTTGGTTTCGAAAAATTATTTTAAAATACCCAATTAAGGGAATCTGAATTAATACAGGCAGTTCACTAATCAGAACCCTCAATTATTTATTTGAATGGGGATTAAATGGGCCTGATTTCCTAAAAGTTAAAGTAACCTTTTTAGCCCCTAAAACCCTCAAAGGGCCCCTTTTTTTTCCCCCTTTAAAAAAGGAAGCAGCGTTTTGACCCTTCTGAAAAAGCCCTTTTTTTTTTTAAATCTAGCATGTGACACTTTATGTGAGAATAACTTTTTTATACTTTTACCTATCCGTGTGACATATTGGGCCACTTGTATGAAAAAATGTTGGTCTAAAATTACTTTGTTGCCCTTTGGCAACCAATCAGACGCCCCTCTCTTTTTTCCAGGGGCCAAAAATTTGAAATGAAGGGGCACTTTGTTTGGGTTACAAAATTAATTAACAAAAGGGTTTTAGCCCTTAAAAATTTTTAAATAATGGGGCCCCATTGTGCTTTGGATTAGTAAGAAATTTTGCTCCATACAATCCTTTTTTAATTTTTTGAGAAAAATAAAAATTTTTGTGAAAAATTTTTGAAAAATTTGCTATTTTCAAAATTTAAAAAAAATTTCTGCTTAAAGGGGCGGGATGTTCTTGCCCCAAAAAATATTTTATAGCATCTAAATAGTCTACTTTTAGGTTTGGCATAATTTTTTAAAACTTCTTTCTTTTTTTTTTAAAATTTTTAGAGATGAAAGCAAAGTGGAGGTGTTTTTTAAAAAAAAATGTAATTTTTTTGGGAAAATTTGATTTTGTCTAAAAAATTAAAATTTGGGGGAAAATTTTTAAAAAAAAAAAAAAAGGGGGAAAAATTTTTCCCCTTTTTTTTTTTTTTTTGGTTTAAATTTTGGGAAAGGGGCCCCCCCCTTTTTTTTTTGGGTTAAAAGGGAAAAAAAAAAATTAAAAAAAAATTTTTTTTCCATTTTTTAAAAAAAAAAAAGGGAAAAAAAATTTTTGGGGGGGTTTTTTTTTTGGGGCCCCTTTTTTTTGGGGGGGAAAAGGGAAAAAAAAATTCCCCAATCAACCCCCAAAAAAAAAAAACCCCCCTTTTCCCTTTTTTCCCCTTTCCGGGGGGAAAAAAGAAAAAAAAAGGGGGAAAAAAAAATTTTTTAAAAAATTTTTAAAAAAAAAACCCCCCCCTTTTTTTTTTTTAAAAAAAAAAAAAAATTTTTTTTTTGGGAAAAAAAAAAAATTTTTAAAAAAAAATGGGCCCCCCAAAAAAAAATTTTAAAAAATTTTTAAATTTTTCCTTTTTTAAAAAATTTGAAAAAAGGAAAATTTTGGGGTTTTTTTTTTTTTAAATTTTTGGGTTTTTATTAAAAAAAAAAATTTTTTTTAAAAAAAAAATTTTTTTAAAAAAATTTTAAAAAATTTTTTTTAAAAAAAAAAAAAAAAAAAAAAAAAAAAGAAAAAAAAAAAATTTCCAAAAAAACCCCCAAAAAAAAAAAAAAAAAAAAAAAACCAACCCGGGGAAAAAAAACCCCCAAAAACCCCCTAAAAAAACCCCAAAAAAGGGCCCCCCCCAAAAACCCCCCCAAAAAACCCCCCCCCGCCCCCCCCTTTTTTTTTTCCCACCCTTTTTTCCCCCCCCCCCCCCCCCCCCCCCCCCCCCCCCCAAAAAACCCCCCCAAAAATTTAAAAAAAAAATTTTAAACCCCCCCCCCCAAAAAAAAAAAAAGGTTAACCCCCCCCCCAAAAAAAAAACCAAATTTCCAAAAAACCCCCGGGGGGGGCCCCCCCCCCCCCCCCTTTTTTTTCCCCCCCCAACCCCCCAAAAAACCCCCCCCCCCCTTTTAAAGGGCCCAAAAAAAAAACCCCCCCCCCCCCCCAAAAAAACCCCCACCCCCCCCCCCCCCAACCCCCACCCAAACCCCCACCCCTTTCCCCCCCCAAAAAAACCCCCGGGCCCCCCCCCCCCCCCCCCCCCCATAAAAATTTTCCCCCCCCCCCGCCCCCAAATTTAAAAACCCCCCCCCCCCCTTTTTTTTCCCCTTCCCAAAAAAACCCCCCCCCCCAACCCCCCCCCCCCCGAAACCCCCAAAAATTTTCCCCCCCCCCCCCCAAAAAAAAAAAATCCCCCCCCCCCAAAAACCCCCCCCCAATTCCCCCCCCCCCCCCCCCAAAAAACCCCCCCCCCCCCCCCCCCACCCCCCAACCCCCAAAAACCCCCAAAAAACCCCCCCCCCACCCCCCCTTCCCCCCCCCCTCCCCCCAACCCCCCCCCCACAAACAGATGTGTGTATTAATCTGCCAGAAACTGTTAGGATACTGTTTCTGAAAGAAAGGTATAGCATGTCAGGAATTTTTATGCAATACTGTCAAACAAACAGGTATATTCCTAAGCTAAATGACACTCAGGGCGGGGTGAAGAAATTTCACCCCTCCCCCCTTTACAATGTTGCAACACATTGCATCACCATCAATCAGAGTCAGAATATACAAAAAGCTTTAGTAGTAAGTTCTATGTAAAATAATAGTCAGACAATTACCAAATAATTACCAAGTATTATATGCCCCCTGTAGCCAGTTATACAAGCCACCTGTAGCCAGAATCGCATGCCCCTTTAGCCAGACAGTATTACATATCCCCTGTAGCTAGTATTATATGCCCCCCTGTAACCAGGATTACAGACAAACGCTCAGGTATCTTCCTAGGCTAAATGACACTCAGGGTGGGGTGAAGAAATTTTGCCCCTCCCCCCTTTTAAATGTTGCGCCATGCTGCAACACATTGCATCACTATCAACCAGATCCAGACTATGCAAATAGCTTTAAATAGTAAGTTCTATGTAAAATAATAGTCAGACAATTACCAAATAACACCTCTATAAAAAACCAGAATCCCTAAGGACAACATTACAAATAATCCCACTAAGACCACATATCACAACCACAAAGTGACCAAATAATACCAACACACCATGACCACATATCACCACCACATAGTGACTGAATAATACCACAACACCATGACCACATATCACCACCACATAATGACTGAATAATACCACAACACCATGACTACATACCACGACCAGATAGTAACTGAATAATACCACAACACTGTGACCTCATATCACCACCACATAGTGAATGAATAATACCACCATACCATGATCACATAGTGACTGAATAATACCACAATATCATGACCACATATCACCACCACATAGTGACTGAATAATACCATAACACCATGACCACATATCATCACCACATAGTGACTGAATAATACCACAACACCATGATCACATATCATCACGACATAGTGACTGAATAATACCACAACACCATGACCACATATCACCACCACATAGTGACTGAATAATTCCATCACATCATGACCACATATGATCATCACATAGTGACTGAATAATACTGCCACACCATGACCACATATCACCATCACATAATGACTGAATAATACCACCACACCATGAACATATAACACTAAAACATAGTGTCTGAATAATACACAATATCATTACTGAATAGAAAACATAATACTACAGCCAATACTACCGGCATACAATGACCATACAGGGGTAAATACCAATTGTACACATGTGCTCTGCACACATATAAGTGATTACAGTAAAGTTACAGCCATGCACTCACAGGAGGCGTCTCTGAAGAGTTGTTATTTTCTTTGATGAGTTGTCATCTTTTCCTTTTTTTTCTCCATTTGCCCCAGACCGCCATGACATCTTCTCACGGTCACGACTCTTCACTTTAGAATTTACAAAACAAACATCTTAAGCTCTTACTTTTCCAGCACTTCCATACCAAATCCGACTTCTGTACAAACTCCCCATCTATAGCGCAAATGGTAATAATGACCCCCTTGTGCCTCTAACAATAAAATGGCCCCCAAATGACTATGGGGCACCCATTTGTGCACCAAGTTTGTACACACCCAAACTAGGTAGGCAGATTGGGAAACCCTCTTTTAGGTAGGTAGTCCTCAGGCATAGACCCCCAATAGGTTGGTATCTAGGTCCCCTATTAAGTAGATAGCTAGTTATATTGCCCTCCCCAATAAATAGGATTATAGGTCCCTAGAATGTAGTTGTATAGGCCCCCTGTAGGTAGTTGGGTAGGTATATTGGGCTCCTGTTGATAGGAATATAGAACCCCCAGTCGGTAGGTAGATATAGAGGTCCCCCAGTGGGTACGTATATCAGCCTCTAGTAGGTAGGTATATAAGCCCTCTTGTAGGTAGATATATAGGCCTCCTGTAGGTAGATATATATGCCTCCTGTAATTAGTTGTTTGCCCCCTGTAGCCAGTATTACATGCCTCCTGTAGCCAGTATTACATGCCCCCTGTAGCCAGTATTAGCCAGTATTACATGCCACCTATAGCCAGTATTACACGCCCCCTGCAGCCAGCCAGTATTACACGTCCCCTGTCGCCAGTATTATATGCACCCTGTAGTCAATATTACATGCCACCTGTAGCCAGTATTATATGCTCCTGTAGCCAGTATTAAATGCCACCTGTAGCCAGTATTACATCCCCCTGTAGCCAGTATTACATCCCCCTGTAGTCAATATTGCATGCCACCTGTAGCCAGTATTATATGCTCCTGTAGCCAGTATTAAATGCCACAAGTAGCCAGTATTACATCCCCCTTGTAGCCAGTATGACATGCCGCCTGTAGCCAGTATTACATGTCCCCTGTAGCCAGTATTACATGTCCCCTGTAGCCAGTATTACATGTCCCCTGTAGCCTGTATTATATGCCCCCTGTTGCCTGTATTATATGCTCCCTGTAGCCAGTATTACATGTCATCTGTAGCCAGTATTACATGACACCTGTAGAAAGTATTACATGGTATAGGGTTCCCCCAAAAGGAAGCTTCTGGCCCAGGAGACTCAGCGTTGCAGGGTTTGTGACCCTGCAGCGCTCTATATACAATGGAGAAGGCATGGATGGTAACAAACTGTCCTGCCTTCTCCCTGTACAAGCAGCTGTACAGTGTGTGTGCTGCTGCTGACTCTGCACAACCATTTTAGCAATCATTGGGCAGGTGAAGCAAGCGGTGCCCCCAACTGGTGACCGATGCTGCACCGTCCCCCCAGAGAGAGTTTCTGCAGCGCCCCAAGCAACAGCCCACCTCGCCCGCCCATAGGAATGTCCCTGCAAACAGTATCTAGTTGTTAAGATGTCAAATGTATGCAAAAAATACATACTTTTTGACATACATTTGACCTAGAGAAACCTATGTTTTCGGTAGAGAAGCAGAAAGAGCTGCAGGAAAACATAGGATGTTATTAAATGATTTAGGCCTAGGGTTGATAAGATTCCAGATGAAGTATGCACCATACCCAGGCTCTTAATTTGGGTAAGATGAAACATCCAAGAAAGTTGGGTTTTGCTTAGTCGAATTAGTCAACTGATAAAATAATATGGACTGGGATTTATTTGGAATAATATGCGGGTTGGTAGAGGGGACATGTTCTTCCTTTCTCCCATTCCAGTATGGGGCTGTCAGCTAGCCCAGCAGGGCTGAGGTAAAGCCTCAACAGTGAACTCTGCAAATAGTAGAATCTGGGGAAAGAGCCTGGAAGTAGAGATGGGCGAATTTCTCAAAAATTCGATTCGCCAACTTCGCCGAATTTTCCGACAAAATTAGTTTCGGTCCGAATTACTTCGGGACGAATCGCGTTTAAAAACAGCTATTTCCTGTCTACACAGAGCCTGTAGGGTGCTGTAAAACGTTGTGCCATGCTTAAATATGCAGAGGGAGCTTGGTTTGGTCTTCATACAATGTTGTGTTTAAGTATGACACGCATATGACTGCCACCGCTCTTAGAATTGCTTCACTATAAAAATTCCCTGGGGACTTAAGAGGGCAAACTGACCAAAAACTGAAAACGGGAAGTAGCCTGAAAAAAGTCATGGCACCCAAAGCTGGAAAAAACAAGTGAGGTTTTCAGGTGGCAACATCAGTGACAGAGTGTGGAGGTGACGGCAGCAGCACGCAGCATGAGGTCAGAGAGTGGCACAATGACATTCTGGAGGTCGCAAAAACAGGAGTAGCCCACAGAGTGGCACTAAGACAGAGTGTGTAGGTCACGGCAGCAGCCACAGAAGCAGCATAAGGTCAGTTTGTGGCACAATGAAAATTTGGAGGTGGTAAAAACAGGAGTGGGTCACAGAGTGGGACAATGACAGAGTGTGTAGGTCACGGCAGCAGCCACAGCAGCAGCTGGAGGTCAGACAGTGTCACAATGACATTCGGAGGTGGGGAAAAACAGGAGTAGGCCACAGAGTGGCACAATGAACAGTGTGTAGGTCACGGCAGCAGCCACAGCAGAAGCATGAGGTCAGACAGTGGCACAATGACACGGTGTGGAGGTGACTGCAGCAACAACAACAGCAGCAGCAGCATGAGGTCAGAGAGTGGTATAATGACACAGTGTGGATGTCATGGCACCAGCAACAGCAGCAGCAGCATGAGGTCATAGAGTGGCACAATGACAAAGTGTGGGGGGTGGGTGGCAATACCAGTCCCTGGTAAAAAATGGTGGTAGGGCAGATGGAAAAAACTGGCAGCAGATGTGTGGCATCAGGCGGGTGGCGGCATCAGAATAGTGGCTGAGGCAGGTAATTTGAATCCAGACTCATTTCTCAAAGTTTTGGTGAGGCGTCATGGCTGATGTTATCTGACCGATCCACGCTTGATTCATCTTGACAACGGTCAGTCGTTCCACATTTCCCGTGAACAAGCGGGTTTTCCTTGGGGTAACGATGGCCCCCGCCGCACGAACACCCGCCTATGCCCCATACTGGGCCGGGAGGAAGTTTTCTCCACTGCAAACTCGGGACGTTGCGGCCACACATCCAGTTTGGCTGCCCCGTAGTCTAGCGGGTCTTTTAAAATGGGGGGCGAGTTCATCTAGACAAAAAATGATGGCAAAGAGAACACTCCCTTCTGCAGAGGTTTTGGGGCCTTTGAATTTGGGTGAATTTCATGCGTGCCACTGGCCTTCGCTGCGGGGGAAAAGGCCACCACACCTGACCCCGGTTCTCCAGGCCACCGGGGTGATGCTGCTTTTTTGACGCAGGGGCCGGGGCCAACGTTGCTCCCCGGCCCCGTTTAGTTTCTGCCCACAGATTCTACTATACCCATATTTGGCTCCCGGTGTCTTAGCAAAGAACTGCCACACCCCTGAGTAGCTGATTTTTCCGCCCAAAACCTGAAAGAGGACTATTCTGCCGCTGCCTGCGACCCGTGCCCCTACTTTCTTGGACCTGCAAAGGGGTTTTTTTTACCCCGTGGCCGCTTGGCTCTGACCTCACACTCTGCACCCGCTACTCACAGCCACCAAAAACCCCTTGTGGGTGCGCCGCTGCCACACGCAACTAGCCCTCTTCTCCTGACATGACAAACCCTTTCTTTTACCCGGCTCCCAAGTCGTTCGGGTACATCATCATCGATTTGTGTTCATCGTCATGGTCCCTCATCACCCGGGCTTGGGCGCGATAGGGCATGAGCCCCGACCACTTTGTAGATCTCTGGCTGAGGGAACCGGATGGGACGAGGCGGGTTGAGAAAAGGTAGGGGCCCTACCCGCTCCCGGGCCATGCAACTAAGGGTTTTCTGCGTTCCCCCCGGACTCTTTGGGGGGGTTTTGGGGAATGTCATCAGGGGAGGAAGTGGATTCTATTGGGTGTGAAACCACAGGCGCTAGTGACAGCGGGATTCTGGCCCCCGAGGACCCCGCTGCGACGTCCCCCTTGCTGTGCTGGACTGGGCGGGTTGGAAATTTTTGCCATGCCACCGCATTGAAGGCCTCCCCCCTCTGTTGAATCTGTTTGTTTAAAAAAAACAACTTGTTTAATGAAGAACTGTATATGATAAATACACACCCGTATTTGACTCCAAAATTTAACCCCCTAACAAGCTTGGGTAACCCTTGGATTAAATTGCGCTCCACAAATGGCCAGAAAATTTTATTTGTATTCCGTTTAAAAAAAATGCGTATTTTACGAATTAAAAGCACAAAAAAGGGAAAAAAACCTTCGGAAAGAAATTTGCTACAGGCAAATTTCTTCTTGGCGGTGGAAAAGTTTCTTTTACTGAAACAACTGCAGAAAAAAATTATTAACCCCCTTGGGTAAAAATTTCCCAAAAAAATGTGCTGCCAACAATTACCAGTTTTAGCGTGTTAAAAACGGCGTGTATTTTACAGAACACAACAACAGAAAACTTGTAACTAACCTTCGGATATGAATTATGCTAGAGGCAAAAATTTCTTATTTGGCGGTTGAAAAAGAAGGGTTTCTTTTATAAGTAAACTGCAGAAAAATACTTAGTTAAACCTTGGATGTAAATTGCGCAAAAGAAATGTGCTCCCAACAATTACCAGCTTTGTAGCGTGTTAAACGGCATGTATTTTTACGGAAACACAACAACAGAAAACTTGTTAATTAACCTTCGGATATGGAATAATGCTAGAAGGCAAATTTCTTATTGGCGGTTGAAAAAGAACGTTTTTTTCCAAGTACAACTGCAGAAAAATACTTGTTAAACCTTGATGTAAATTGCGCAAAAGAAATGGTGCTGCCAACCAATTACCAGCTTTGTAGCTTTTTTTTAAACGGGTGTATTTTACGGAACACACAACAGAAACTTGAAATTAACCTTGGTTATAAATTTTATGCTACAGGCAAAATTTCTCCTTTGGTGGTGAAAAAGAACGTTTCTTTTAGTGACCACAACAGCAGAACAACGCTTAAATTAACCGCTGGATCTAAATTGCGCAAAATAAATGAGCAACCAAAAATTAAGTGGTATTTGGATTGTA
Organism: Phyllomedusa bahiana; assembly: GCA_025379985.1. Classification (NCBI taxonomy): domain Eukaryota; kingdom Metazoa; phylum Chordata; class Amphibia; order Anura; family Hylidae; genus Phyllomedusa; species Phyllomedusa bahiana. The sequence continues at coordinate 22,094 of JAODAL010042953.1, read as the reverse complement.
CAAACGCTGTTTCTTTAACTGAATACAACAGCAACAGGCTTAGATAACCCTGGATATTCAATGTGCTCAAGAACTGAGCAGATAGCATTAAATTGTATATGCAGCGAATTGGACGCACACTGAACTTCTTCCAATACCCCACAAAATCAGAATTAGAACGTAAGAGAAGCAGTCTCTGAGACAAGCTGTGACACCCCCCAAATATCGCTGTATAAAAGTGAGTTCTTAGTATAAGATATCATAAGCAGCAGTGGCAGCACCTTCCCTACACAGCACAGTGAGAGCTGCCAGTGTCGCGCCCGGACTTATATAGTGCGGTGACCAGAGGCGTTGCTAGGGTCCCAAGACATCCGGGGCCCGGGCCCTTTGGCTATGTTCACACGGCTCATTGCGGCAAGTATGGTACACACCGCAATGCGCTGTGTGTTTTGGAACCATGCGCTGCTCCTCCTGTGCATACAATACGACATGTAATCGATAGCTCTCTAGGAGAGCTATGAATTACCATAATTGTGGTGTGCATGTCTGGCGTATTGAATAGCAAAATACGCGGAGAGATGCGCACCGCAATTTACGCAGTGTGAACATATATTCAGACACACACACAGAGTCAGACACATACATACTCAGACACACACTCAGACACACACATACTCAGACACACTCAGACACACACTCAGACACACACTCAGACAGACACTCAGACAGACACTCAGGCACACACTCAGACACACACTCACACAGACACACACACACTCAGGCACACACACACTCAGACACACTCAGACACACACTCACACTCAGACACACACTCACACACACTCACACACACTCAGACACACACACTCAGGCACACACTCAGGCACACAGACACACACTCAGACACACAGACACACACTCAGGCACACAGACACACACTCAGGCACACACTCAGGCACACAGACACACACTCAGGCACACACTCAGGCACACAGACACACACTCAGGCACACACTCAGACACACAGACACACACTCAGGCACACACTCAGGCACACACTCAGACACACACTCAGGCACACAGACACACACTCAGGCACACACTCAGGCACACAGACACACACTCAGGCACACAGACACACACTCAGGCACACACTCAGACACACAGACACACACTCAGGCACACACTCAGGCACACACACAGACACACACTCAGGCACACAGACACACACTCAGGCACACACTCAGGCACACAGACACACACTCAGGCACACAGACACACACTCAGGCACACACTCAGATACACAGGCCCACACTCAGGCACACAGACACACACTCACACAGACACACACACAGACACACACTCACACAGACACACTCACACAGACACACACACACAGACACTCACTCACACACACAGACACACACACACAAACACACACTCACACAGACACACACACAGACACACACACACAGACACACACTCACACAGACACACACACACAAACACTCACACACACAGACACATACACACAAACACACACTCACACAGACACACACAGACACACACACACACACACACAGACACACACTCACACACACAGACACACTCACACACACAGACACACTCACACACACAGACACACACTCACACAGACACACACAGACACACAGACACACACTCACACACACAGACACACACACAGACACTCAGACACACACTCACACACACACACACTCACACAGACACACACTCAGACTGACTCAGTACAGTTCACATTCATGAAGATGTTGCTGTTTCCCTCCTATTACACTATGTAGTCCTGGTCTCTACAGTGAGGCTCCTCACTCACTAGAGACCTCCAGGATGTGGGTACCTCTGGGATCTGCTGCTGCTGAAGCCATAGACAGGGCAGGACAATGCAACTGCAGGAGATGCTCCGGAGCACATACACAGCTCAATAGATTGTCGGCGCTGCTTTCCCGCAGCCTGGAGCCGGCGGTCTGAGATTCAGGGCACAGGCAGCTTTGTTCGAGGCTTGTGCCCCGAATAAACCTGCCTAGCGACGCCCCTGGCGGTGACATCACAGAATCCCGCCGGTCTCTGATTGGCTTCATCTCTGCACATTTCATGAGGCTACGCTTTTCTTCCTCCCAGACTTCTTTGCCCGATGTAATGCCATGTGCTCGCAGCCATTTTATCAATCAAAAACACACTTCGGTCCCGCGAATCACGCCAAACTTCGACTTCGTTCAGAATCGAAGTTTTCCTGAAATTCTAAACGAATTCCACTTCGTTAGACTCAATTCGCCCATCTCTACCTGGAAGCCTCACAATGCTGGTGTGTATAATCTGATCTGAGAAAAACACTGATCTTGAAGTTTAGGTAAGAGAACCATGTTTATCTAGAGACCAGTGAGGCGCATTGCGGAACTTAGGCTCATAAGTAATGCGCAGCAGGGGTCACTCGGTGAGGCCAGAACTGCCGGTGTCATCTAGCGGCCGTGTGTGTTGACCAGCGACCCCAATGGTTATTAAATTGGGTTGACTAGGTTATCCACTTCCTCCCAGATGACATCTGACAACCCCAGCCAAGAGTCGGTGGGAACGTCAGACACAACCCTTAGTTGGTATAGCCCAGGAGCGGGTCAGCGGCTCTCACCAGTCCTCAACCTGCCTCTGTCCCATCCGGTTCCCTCAGCCAAAGATCTACTATGTGGTCTGGGCTCAGCGCCACTATATAGCGAGGATGAACAATTTGAGGAGGACAGTAAGCAGCTACTTGGCAGCAAAGAAATGGGGCCAAATTTCCCCTGCTTCTTGCAGTAGGCGGCAAATTTATAGATGTGGAGAGTGGCATGGGAGGTCATGTTTTAAGTGGTCGGGCCTCTGCATCCCAAAGGGGACCGTTGAGGGGGACAGCAGTGAAGATCAAACAATAATCGATGATGATGTAGCCGATCACACTTGGAGCCGGTGTTGAAAGCAAGGGCTTTCATCATTGTCAGGAGAAGAGGGCGTCAGCTTGCGGGGTCAGGCAGCGGCGCAGCCAGCAAGAGGGTAGTGTGGCCATGAGTCTGGGAGGGGAGCAGCAGTGCGGGTCGGGGAGCCAAGCGGGCCACGGGGTAGAAAACCCACTTCGCAGGTCGAAGAAAGTAGCGGCACAGGGGCTCAGCGAGGCAGCGGCGGTAGTAGTCACTCAGTGCGGAGCGTTGGCGGTAAAATCAGCTACTCCGGTGTTACAGTTCTTTGCTAAGAAACTGGAGGAGCCGAATATGGGTATATTGTCGAATCTGTGGGCAGATAAGTGAATGCGTGGCCAGGGAGCCAAACGTTGGGACCAAGGCTATGCGTCACTCCTGCAGCGTCTCCATCCGGGGCCTGGAGAAATTTGGTCAGATTGTGGTGGTCATCCTGCCGCGCAGCACCAGCGAGCTGCGCGCCAGTGGCACGCATGCCATTGCAGCCAGTCAAGGCTCCACCACCTCTGTACCGCATGTCCTGTACCGCAGCATGATGCTCAAACCTGCATGACCCATAGATTGAAAAGTGCCGGAAAAAGGAGTCTTTGGACCACCATTTTAGTTTAACTGGAAATTGACTATAATTGTCCATGGGCAATCAGCATGCCCTCAACTGTCTGACACTCAGATTAAAAAAGTGCCAGGAAAAAAAAGGAGTCTTTGAACCACCATTATTTTATGTTGAACTGGACATTGGACTATAACTGTCCTGGACGCAGCATGACCTCAAAACCTGCCGACCCCACAGATTAAAAAATTGTCAGAAGAAAGTAGTCTTTGGAAGAGGATTTTTGTGAAATGAAACATTGACTCTTATCCATATCCTGAATGTAGCATGACCCATAAACCAGCATAGGTGCCCTTATGGACCATCAGCAGAAAATTCGCAATAAGAAATTAATAAAATATATTAAAACAACTTGTGTTTCCAATACTGCTGCTGCTAGAGCTACTTGCCAATCTACTTGGTGAAATTGTTCCCACGTGACATTAGACATGTGAGAAAACGAACAAGATGTCCCAGTAGGTCAACGAGGCCTGTCTGAAAAATTCCCTGCATTCTACAGTCAAGTGGCCGTTGGAGGGAAATTTACTGATCAAGGCGGGGGGGGTGAGGGCTGTAAATGTGGATCACGCAGGTTCCAGCTGGCGGTCGAACTTACAGTGGGTGTGGTGAGAGCAAGGCGCTGGGTCATAATCTCATTTACTTGGCAGGTTCAGGCTAGCAGGGAGGGGGGGGGGGGACGGAGGTCAGTGGTGTGTGAGAGCCAGGGCTGGTGTTGCGTAATCTATTAACACGCAGGTTCAGCTATCAGGCCCGAGTTACAGTGGGTGCGGTGAGAAGCCAGGCTGGAGTCCAGTCATCCATTAACATGGCAAAAAATCCATTATGACAAAGCAACAAAACAACAGTCGTGATTGAAAGCACGTGCGGGAAGGCGGAAGTGTGAGCTAAACATCCAGCCTTCTCAGTTCTCCGTCCAAGACTGGGTAGCCGCTAGAGAAATTTCTGCCGTCCCCGTGAGCGCTTCGCCCCTCCGTTATGGTGCGGACCAATTGAGTTTCACTTGCGGACATGCTGGTGGTTGACGCTCCCTGTTTCACCAGGTGCCCTTTTCTTGGCATTTCTTTGTCTTGTTTTATTTCAAAACGTGTTGAAGGAAATTGTCTTGTTCTTGGGTGGGGATTGTTGCCTCCATACACCATGTCCTCTGACATAACGTAATCTGTTCAAGTCTTCTGTACCTCCTTGTACAATTCAGAGGAATATTTGTATCAGCTAATTTTGTACATGCTATTTTTTTAGTAGTTTAACTTCTAGAAAACACATTGTTAAACATTGGATGGAATGCCACAATGTCTTTGTTTCTATTTTTTTTAATTGTATTAAATACGGTTTTTCTCACTTCAGGGATGCTAGCTTTGTTATAGATTTTGCAAAAACAAGACATTTAGCAATATGTGTCCATTAACAGTGTCCTTACTGTTCTGTTTTTGGACAGCTCCATGCCCCATACTTTCAAAACCTCACTCATGTGCCAACTGTTGACAATTGTGAAGAACATGATCTGTTAGAAATCACATTTTATTACAATAGGACCTGTACGCTATAGCTGTATGTGACAGCAACATGCCCCAAAAATTTCAAAAATGACATTGGCCAATCTTGACAATTGTGAAGAACAAATGTCTGTTAGAAACCACCTTTTTTATAACAGGACCTGTTGTATCAGCTGCATTTCCACCGCAAAGGGCCCCCCCCCATGACCAAAAATTATAAAAATTGACTCTCAGCCACTGTTAAAAATTGTGAGGCAGAAATGCCAATTAGAAGCACCATTTCTGTTCTCAACAGGACCTTGAATTATAGCTGTATCTCACAGCACCATCTGACCCAAAAACCATGACAGGGCGAAAATTTTTAAGATGAAGTGAGTAATTGGAATACGTTTTTTTTTTCATGGAAAAACATGTAACAATCGGTCGTCATTTACCGGTCTACTCACGCCAAAACCAGAAATATGACAATTGGGAACTGTGAATAAAAATGCAGTATAAGAATGATATTTTAAAAAAAATAACAAAAATAAAATTTCAAGAGGACCATTTATGTTGAAGAAGAATGTGTAGTTGACCGGGAATAATCAGTGACTCGGCAATAATTGGGCCATAACATAATCAGACATTCATGCCTGATTCATCTGATGAAAGTCAAACGATCAACATTATCTGTGGAAAGCCGGATGCGTTTGTCGTGTAATGATCGTGCCTGACAGTCCTCTCTAGATATGACGCTGGCTGCTGGGCCAGGACAAACACCTTATGGCATGGCGATGTGAGCTAGGGACATTCATCCATTTTGAATAACAAGAAGTTCGAGTGGGTCCGGAACATAACAAAAAACTTCAGTGTTGAGACGCCAGATGTCATGCACCAGATCGTAAACGGTATCTGTGTTGTTGATTGTGTGGCCCTGCATTACTTGCGTTGGTGAGGTGGTCAATAATGGCTCATTTCCAGAGGTCACCCTTAGGCCTCTGCTCACAGCTTGCTGCTGCTGCCGCTTTTCTGTGGTGCTTAGGCACTCTACTGCTGGTCACGTTGCTGAACGTTGTTCCACCGTACATTGAAGAACGTGAAAGCAGACACAAACAGATGTCTCCAGTTGATTCTATCAGCACGGTCTCCATTTCCTGCATTTTACTCTCTATTTGGGGGGTGGATGGAAGGAAAGTGCTGAGTTTTGCTTTGTACCGTGGATCAGGGAGTGTGGCCACCCAATAACTGACATTTCGGCAGCCTTCGCTTCATGTTGGACGGATGCTGACGATGATGATGACGAAATTTGTGGCCGTGACTGGGAGGACGAGGAGGTAAGACTGCTGGATGAGGTTGCATTATAACAATGAAGAAGATTGGCGACGCTGTTCGTTACTGAGATTCACAGGGCACTGACCAGCGGAATGACAGGCCTGAGGTCCTGCAACCGCGATCCGCTGGCTTGCGTGTTGTTCGCCAGACTGGAAGGAGAACCTTCTCTCGTACTCTACCTCCATGTCCTACACCCTCTTTTGCTTGCTTAACACCTGCAGTTCGCTCAAATGTCAGAAAGATAAAAATGTAAAAGGTATGGAAGAGTTTTTGACAGTCTCTTATTGAAAGACGGCAAATCCACAGACTATAATATTATAGTCCCTCTAATTTCCTACAGCTAACTAGATTAAAAACAGAATTGTTTCTAGCGGAATACCTGTGAAATGTGGTCTGGCTGGAAGACACCATAAGACAAAATCATCAGTTGTTCTTCCTTCAGTCCCAGTTATTTACAACTGCCAGTAGGACTAGGAATAGATAGTTCTCAACAAAACTTATCAAGGTGCGCTTTCTGCGGCAAACTGAGATTCACCTGGAGCGCAATAAACTATTCAAAGTTACACGGAATGAGAAATTGCGTTTTTTGCAGCAATGGAACACGAGAACATTTACTAGAAAAATGTCTGTATCCCAAATTTAAGTACAAGGTGGCTATTTTGAACAAAACTGAGGTGCACCAAAGTTGCGAATACCGTATTTAAAAAGTTTATCGGAATTAGAAAAAGGTGGTTTTGCACCAATGAAAATACACCAACAGTTACTAGAAAATTTCTGTATCCTATTTAAGCTCACAAGGTGGCTCTTTGAACAAAACTGGGCCGCCCTATAGTGAATCAGTCATTTAAAGTTATAGGATAAAAAAAGTGCGGTTTTTGCACCAATGAAAAACACAACTGTAACTAGAAAATTTCTGTATCCCAAATTTAAGTACAAGTTTGCTCTCGTGAACAAAAACTGGGCTGCAGTAAAGTGCAATAACAGCTATTTAAAAGTTATACGGATAACAAAAGGTGGTTTTTCACCAAATGAAATACAACCAACAGTTACTAGAAAATTTCTGAATCTAATTTAAGTACACGGTTTCTTGTTGAACAAAACTGGGTCTGCACCAAAGGTGAAATAAAAACTATTTAAAAGGTTATACGGATAACAAAAGGTAGTTTTTGCACCAATGAAATACACTAATAGTTACTAGAATATTTCTGTATCCAAATTTAAGTACAGGTGGTCTTTGAACAAAACTGGCCGCACCAAAGTGCAAATACAGCTATTAAAAAGTTTACAGATAAGAAAAGGTGTGTTTGCACCAAGGAACAATACTCCAACAGTTCTAGAAAATGTCTGTATCCTAATTTAAGTACAGGTGGCTCTTTTGAACAAAACTGGATGCAAAAAATAAAGGTACAATTTCACCTAAGGTGTGAGGTTTGCTGGCCAAAAAGTGGTAAAAAATGCCATTTCAATGCAGGTTCAAAGCAGAGTCTGGGCTGCAGAATTTACACACTCCTTTCCAAAGCCAGCCTGTCTGTCTGTCAGTCTATCCGTCGCCCCACCCCCTCCCCTGCGGCTGTACAGCGCTAGATGCTTCTTTCAAAGTCTCTGTCTAACTAACTAAGAAAAGATATTATCTAATCTACCTATATTCTAATGTTCACAGCAAAAAAGCATATTTGGGTTTGTAATAAATTTAAAGAAAAAGAACCTGTGTTCGGGAGCTCGCTGTATTGAGAGACCGTAGCACACTTTCTTGCTCTAGTGAGGGACACTGAAAACTGATACTGAACGGGAAAAACCCCTTTTTCTATGCAAAACGAGGGGTTTCATGTGTTTTTTCCCCACCCAATGACAAACCCTTTCAATCACAGTCATGACATTGCTCACCCCGTCAAATGCTCTATCTTAAGCTGATTTGCTGGCCACCAAAAAGACAGGAAGCGGCGGAAAAAAGTCCGATTTGTAATGATTAGTGCAGATTGGGCACCTGAAATATTTTCGTGATCGGAAAATTTCTGCCCCCCCGGGTTTCAACTTTGTCGATCATAATCGCTCATCCCCAGTCAAAATTTTTTTAAATTTTAGGGGTGTATTTGGGCCGGATTTCCACACACCAATTTCCCCTTTGGCGGAAAATTACATCAGCCCTGACGGCCCCACCAAAAATTTTAGAAAAGAGTTTTGGATTCAAAAATAAAATGCCTCAAATCAATATTTTGTGCCTCCCCAGCCCGATGGCCCCAAAAAATCTGCTGCTAGTTTCTCCATCTGCCTACCCCATCTGTAAAAGGGGTTTGTATTGCCACCCCCCTCCACACTCTGTCAAATTTTTACCACTCTTGACCTCATGCTGCTGTGGGTGTTGTTGGTTTCCGTGACCCCACCTGTGTTTATTGTGCCAATTTCTGACCCCATGTGATGTGCTGTTGTGGTGCCGTGGGTCCAAACTCTGGGATTGTTTTCCACTGTGTTGCTTACTCCTGTTTTTGCCACCTCCAGAATGTCATTGTGCCACTGTCTGACCTCATGTTGCTGCTGTGGCTGCTGCCGTGCCCTCCACACTCTGTCATTGTGCCACTTTCTGGCCTCATGCTGCTGCTGTGGCTACTGCCGTGCCCTCCACACTCTGTCATTGTGCCACTCTGTGGACTCCTGATGTTGCTGCCACCTCCATACTGTGTGATTGTGCCACTCTGTGGCCTACTCCTGTTTGTGCCACCTCCACACTGTGTCATCTGACCTCATGCTGCTGCTGGTGTTGATGCCGTCACCTCCACACTGTGTCATTGTGCCACTCTCTGACCTCATGCTGCTGCTGTGCCCTCCACACTCTGTCATTGTGCCACTGTCTGACCTCATGCTGCTGCTGTGGCTGCTACCGTGCCCTCCACACTCTTTCATTGGGCCACTGTCTGACCTCATGCTGCTGCTGTGGCTGCTGCTGTGCCCTCCACACCCTCTCATTGTGCCACTGTCTGACCTCATGCTGCTTCTGTGGCTGCTGCCGTACCCTCCACACTCTGTCATTGGGCCACTGTCTGACCTCATGCTGCTGCTGTGGCTGCTGTCGTGACCTCCACACTCTATCATTTTTCCACTGTCCCCAAAGCACCCCCAAGCACCGTGGCAGTATACAGTAGAGATGGAGGCAGGGAGTCCCTCAGAGTCACTTGTGCAGATGGCCCGCAGCATGCTGATTTGCCTGGCTAGTGACAGCCGAATAGTCACCATCCGGCAGAGGGATGACTTCTGGCTCTCCACCCTCTTGGACCCTCGCTACCGGTCCAAAATGGGAGCCTTTTTTCCAGCTGCTGAGAGGAAGGACAAACTCAAATTAAAGAACTATAGAGAAAAGAAATTCTCTTCTTAGTTAGTTTGCTAACGTTCCAAAATCCATTTTGTTTTGGCCAAAGGGAATTCCCCTAACCTCCATCAGCTCTCATTAAACTAAAAAAAAGAATACAGCAAATGGAGTGATAAACGTGGTGGTTTGAGTCAGTTTCGCATGAAGTTTGTAAATGCAGAATGGAAGACAGGAAGACCTAAAAAATTTCCAGGGAATCGGTTTACGTGCTATTGCTTCGGGTTGCATTAGGAAGGAATTGAAAAACTGATAACTGAACTACAAGCAAATGCTGCAAACTGGTTTGGGGTATTCTCAGTATAAGAATGAAACCCGTTGCCTTAATTAGGAACAGACAGGAAAAACCACCTCCGCCTCCTTGAGCCTCGTCTGTCATATCCGTGTACCGTACCTCATGCCTCCGTCCCTTGACCATGATCCTTGCCAGCTGTCCTGATCTTATGCTTGTCCCGACTCCGAGTTCGCCTTACGATTTTGTACCTCGCTACACCTCGGCTGCCACCGCAAGCAAGTCACATCAGGGGTAACGACCTGGTACACTCCCGCCGCAGCAAGTCCATCCCGCTTTGCGGCAGGCTCTGGTGAAAACCTGGACCTGCTTATATTCCGCTTCCTGGCGTGGCTATTGCCATCGTCCCTTTACTGTGCTGCGATCTGTGTTCGCTCCAGTAACCTACAACTGTGTTCTTTGACGCTATCGTAGGATCTTAGCCCTCAGCTTGTTTTTTACCAGCTGTCGCTGCCATGACCTTATCAGGCTGCATTCCTCCTTCAGTTTTTTGGTCAGTTTTGCCCCTGTAAGTGCCCAGGGAATTTTAGAGTGAAGCGATTCTAAGAGCGGCGGCAGTCATATGCGTGTCATACTAAAACACAGCATTGTATGAAGACCAAACCAAGCTCCCTCTGCATATTTAGGCATGGCACAATGTTCTACAACACCCTACAGGCTCTGTGCAGCCAGGAAATAGCTGTTTTTTTAAGCGATTCGTCCCGAAGTAATTCGGAACTAAAAGGATTTTGTCGGAAAATTCGGCGAAGTCGGCGAACCGAATTTTTGAGAAATTCGCCCATCTCTAGTTGTAACTGTACATTTTGCCCCATTAAAATAATTTCTAGCTCCACTTCACCTCCTCCGGCTCAGGTAGGCTCTAATGCGTCTCACTTTGCCAACCGGCATTCATACATGCTTCGGAGTTTTCGAATCTGGTGCGTCCCACCCCAGAACGCCTACAGCACGCCTCATGTTAGGCGCATTACACAGTGGCGAAGCTTGCCCCTAACATCGCATTAGTGCAATTGACAGCGGAGCCGACACAGTGAGGCACATTATACGCTTGAAAACAGGCGAAAAGCCCGTTCATACATGTCCTCCAAAGTGTTACCTCTGGGAACCAAATAAACATGCTGTAGTGAGATATATTATTCTTTTACACCTTTAGGTAAAAAAGTAGTTTAAAACTTTGGTGCTTACACCTTCTTTCTCTTGCTGAAAAAGAATCAAAAATTCTCTATGAGAAGAAATGAGTTATTATGCTTTTAGTCCGGTGTGATGGAAAGTGGCAGGCCAATATCTAATGCTCAGCAATAAGTCATTTATAGTCGTTGACTGAATAATAACAGAACATAATTACCCATGTCATCAAAGATACGGCGAAGCTCTAGGGAAGTCATACAACTTGACTCGAGACCTAATTGAGGGTAACATCTTAACATTGTTTCAAACGCATGCAAAATGTAAGAATGTGACAGTAGCAGAGAATGTAAACTTACTAAATTAATTGGGGAGACTGACTCTTATAGAAGAATTTATAGAGATCCATATTTGCTTGAATGGTGTATACATCTATGAAAGATAATTTGTAGCGCTTAACTATAAACAATATAAATAATTTTCCAAATGGGAATATAACATTGCAAACAGAAGCAGTACTTAACAATGGAATATTTTATATTGTATATTACTTTATTGTAATAAGCCTTAGATTTGGGCCACATGTATGAAATTTGGCATTTAAACGCCAAATTTCATGCACATTAAAATAGCATAGAATGCGCCTAATTTATGAACTCGCTCTACTGCATCCTATTGCTAGGACAACATTTCTGGCTCACAACAACACTTAAAGAACACATAAACATGAATTCTATTCATCTGCACTAAAGATTTATAAACAAATTAATCACAAGAAAAATGGAGAATCATGTAATAAACATCTAGAGCTGCTGAAACAAAATGGATGGTATTTTCGGACTCAGCAGCAAGTACCCAGAAAAAGGTCAAAGTGTAAAGGCACCAAAAACATTTTTTTTTGGCTTCCCAGTATTACCAGTACATATAGGATTGCATTGAAGTGTGACACCAATGTGTATGGATAACACAGGATTCACCACTAACATTAGGAGACAGTCCATGTATCTGCAGAAAAGCATCTCTTGAAATGATGTTAAAAGCAACTCAGGCAAGAGTCTGCCCACATAATCATATAGAATTAAACAAATTACAATCAGAAAATAAAAACATCTAAGAAGAAAAGAATATGTATCAGTTTCTTGTTTTAATTAGCAAAATAAAAGTGGTAATTAAATTCTCTTTTAGGAGTGCTTGCATTAGACTCCCTGGTGAACTCAAGCATAGACTTCCCATCTTGTCTGAGACTATATTCACACAAGTCACAATTTCAGTGCCAAAATCTGATGTGAATTTCAAGGAAATTTGTTGGCAGACAGTGGATGCAGAATATAGCATGGACTGTCAATAAATCCCTTTAATATAGAGATTTCATATGGATTCTGCTTCAATAAGTGAAATGGCACTATTTTTTCTGCAACACAGATTTTATAACCCACTAATAAAATGTGTTGCCTATATAGAGATGTGGATTTCCTGCTAATTTTAGTATGGATTTCTATGCATATTCCATGCTGAAATCCAAATACAACTATCAACATACCTTACGGGAACCACTTTTTTTTTCCTGAGCAAGACACAATTGATGAATAAGTTGTGTACTTATAAAAGCCAGGTATTGGCATGTTTCTTTCCTCAACTTCAGGAGACATGCGGATACTGCCAGATAAAATACTAACTCTGTAGGGAACCATGGAATAATTTTTTCACAATCATTTTCTTTCCAGTGCTGTAAAAAAATGTAATACAAAAGAGAACAAAGGCTTGAGTGGTTGTGTGTATGTGAATCTGCCCTAAAACTTGAGTTTATGGGGTAGTGCATTCCACAGAAAGCCATAGAGGCTCTTATCTCCTCATTGACTCACATAACCAGCTGGCAACTTTACGACTTGAAAACTATATAGATAAAACTCTCTTTAGTATGTTTTATATATTATAATTAAAAACGTGTACTTTTTTATCTATTTTAGATAAATGGAAAAGATGATGATGGAGTGATTGCCGGACGCTGGAATAATGATTATACTTATGGGGTATCACCATCTGCATGGACTGGAAGTGTAGAGATTTTGTTGGAATACAATAGTTCTAAGCTGCCCGTAAAATATGGGCAGTGTTGGGTCTTTGCTGGTGTGTTTAACACATGTAAGTATAACAAGAAAAGAAGCTTACTACTTCTCATATAAGAAATCTAAATGGAAATAAGAATGTTCAAATAGATTCCAATCTAAACTAAAAATTAGTGGAGACTGGGATAATTAGACCTTTGAGCAGTTTGTTTGTTTTGTTTTTATATATGACTTTTCAGCATGGTTTAGACTGCTAGAATGATCTTATCTCCTTCTCTGGTTAAGACTTTAGCCTTGGTTTGTACCATCTTTGCCTGGAATTAACTTCTAACCTGACAACTAGTGGACTTGGCATTATACAGTAGTAGAAAATTTGTTTCAGTTGGGTGTTTGGTGTAGGGGCATGGGATATGTCCACGAAAAAAGATATTTCACATTCTCACCACCCAGATTTTACGTGCATTGAAATTAAGGTAAGTATTCTTTTAAAGAGAACCTGTCACATAGTTTATGCCCCCCTTGCTGAGGACAGAACAAGGTAGTGTCAGACCTACTGTTTCCAGCACTGTGTCCCTTATTCTGTAAGATGCTGGGAGTTTTAGAGTATTTAATGAGATCTCTCCTGATAGCTCGTCACTGCAGGTCAGTAGAAGCCAGTAAACCACCTCTGAATTCAAAAATGAAAACAGGACTGAGGTGAGATGAATCGATGTAGTGAGACAACCCCTTTAAGAACTATTACATTTGTATTCTAACTGTTACTTCTCTTCTCTGTAGAGCCAGGTACAATTCATTGAGTTGATTTTCTACAGAAAAATTAAAGGGAATCTGTCACATAGATTATGTCCCCCTTGCTGAGGACAGCACAAACTAGTGACAGACCTGTTGTTTCCAGTGACGTGCCCCTTACTCTGTAAGGTGCAGCAGTGTCAGAGCATTTAATGCTCAAATCTGTCAGTTTGTAGCCTATTCTGAGAGAAAAGAGCTTAATTCATGAGCAGGTGTTAGCCCTGCCAAGCCGAGGCTTTGGAAATGAGAATGATACAACCATAGACTTAATTAGAAAATATGTAAAATTGTGTCCAGATGCTAAAAGGTGTAAGAAAATTAAAAAAAAAAAATCCAGAATCACTCATTTCTGTTTATAAGCAAAACTCCATGACTGAATGTCCCTACTCAGTAAAAGTATCTTGATAAGTTCAGGAAAGTTGGGTTTTGCTCACTTGAATTAGTCATCTTATAAAATAATATTGGATCTGGATTTATTTGGAATGACATGTGGGTTGGTGGAAAGAGTATGTCCTTCCTTTTTCCCATTCCAATGCAGGATTTTCACCTACCACAGTCAGGGGCGTTGCTAGGCAGATATATTCAGGGCACAAGCCCCGAAAAAATCTGCCTTTGTCCCGAATGTCTGCGGCTCCAGGCCGCTGCCGTGGGCCTGGAGCGCTCCTTGGTGTGGGCACCGCCCGCCGATCTCTCTGACTGCGCGCAGGCAGAGTTGGGGAGGAGGCAGGACGGATCGTTACCATCCTGTCTTCTCCTCCGTATGTATCAGCGCTGGCTGAGCGCTGTACATACACGTCGGCGTCGCAGGGTTAGTGACGCATCGCTTTCCTCACGCCCCCTGCGACGCTGGGATCTCCTAAGACAACACCTCTGCCGGCCGCGGAGGTCCCGGACCCTGCGTGATGGCGTAAGTGGAGTGGTGACGTCATGACGCTTAAACCGTTCACCAGCTCCCGGACCTGGATGCACGGACCGTGCTGAGCTAAGTAGCTTTTTTTATTTTATTTTTATTAGGAAAGGGGGAATATTACCTGTCTATGGGGGCATATTACCTATCTATGAGGGCATATTACTGGCAATGGGAGCATATCACTGGCTATGGGGGCATATCACTGGCTATGGGGGCATATTACCTGTCTATGGGGGGCATATTACTGCCTATGGGGGCATATCACTGGCTATGGGGGCATATCAATGGCTATGTGGGCATATTACCTGTCTATGGGGGCATATTACATGCTATTGGGGCATATTACTTGCGATGGATGAATATGACTGGCGATTGGGGCATATCACTGGCTATGGGGGCAAATTACCTGTCTATGGGAGCATATCACTGGCTGTGGGGGAATATCACTGGCTATGGGGCATATTACCTGGCTATGGGGGCATATTACCTGCCTATGGGGGCATATCACTGGCTATGGAGGCATATTACCTGTCTATGGGGGCATATCACGGGCTCTGGGGACATGTCACTGGCTCTGGGGGCATATCACTGGCTATGGGGGCATATTACCTTTCTATAGGGTCATATCACTGGCTAAAGGGGCATATAACCTGGCTATGGGGGCATATCACCTGGCTATGGGTGCATATTACAAGATATGGGGGAATATTACCTGGCTAAAGGGGGTATATTACTGGCTAAAGGGGGCATATTACCGGCTAAAGGGGGCATATTACCGGCTATGAGGGCATATTATCTGGGTAAAGGGGGCTTAAGGGGGGATATTACCTGGCTAAGGGGGCATATTACTGGCTAGGGGGGCAGTAACCTGGCTACAGGGTTCATATTACTGGCTACAGGGGGCTAATAACCTACAGGGGGCCTATAACTAGCTACATGGGCCTATATAACTGCATAATAGGGATCTATATTTCTACTTATATTTGTATTCTGAGGCCTATATAACTACCTTTCTACGTAATAGGGGACCGAGATACCTATATATTGGGGGACCTATAACTTTACCTACCTAACTGAGGACTGCCTACCTAGTTTGGGCGTGTACCTACATATTGTCTCAGGGAATTTCACTACTTCCTTTATTGGTTTACAAAACAAGACTAAAACTTTGTGCACAAGGGGGATCCCCAGAGCCATTTGGGAAACAAGGGAATAATTATTACCATTTGGGGCACTATAGATGGGGTGTTTGTGCTGATACAGTGAGGAGTCTAAGATGTTTGTTTTGTACATTTTTCAGTGAAGAGTCGTGGCCAGGAGAAGACATCATAGCGTCTGGGCCAGATGGAAAAGAAGAAGAGAAAGAGAACAACTCTTCAGAGGCATCTCCTGTAAGTCAACAAATGTAACTCAGTGTAATCACTTATATTTCTGCTGAGCCTACATACAACTAGTATACTAGTGGTATATCTACCATTATATGATCACTGTATGGCAGTAATATATGCCTTCAGAGCCTGTGTACAGCTGATAGTCACATGTGGTGGTCACATTCAGTCATAGTCTGGCAGTTTTATTTGATCCTTAAGTAGTAATAGTTTTGGGTCTTGGTTTTGTATGTTTTTTTAGTAACAATTTGTCTGGTATATTTGCTCCATGTATCAGTGTATGATTTGCTGACTTATTTGTAAGGTATTACACTGTCATATGTAGGTGAGAGGTTTTGAAAAAGCAGATTTGTCAGGGCTGATTTCCATTGTACAGTGACTGTTGAGGAGATGGACGGGATCTATGTGGAATGTGCAGAAAATTAGTGTCAGGAACAGAAGGGTTTTCTCTGTAAAAACACATCCGCAGCTCACATTGTGGCTTGAAAAATGGCATGTGCACCCAGCCCTACTCAGAAAAACTTAAGGGCCTGAGCCCCGGATGTTTTGGGACCCTAGCAATGCCCCTGACCACAGTAGTGGCCCCTCCCCTCCTGTCTCTTTCCCCCTCCTTGTAGAGGGACCCTCACAGGTAGGGTCCTCTCTCCCTCTGTCATGCCAATTGTCATTATCCCTTATCACTGTACTCGTTTGACTTATGTATGTAACCCCCTCGAATGTACAGCGCCCTGGAATCAATGGCGCTTTAAAATAAATAATAATAATAAATAGTGCTAGTGCTCATTAAAAATAGTGCAATCTGGGGCCAAAGTCTGGAAGCCACAGAGTACTGCTGTGGATAACTTGATCTGAGGAAAACACTATCCTGCTTTGATCTGTTGAAGTTTAGGTAAGATAACCATACATATTGATAGGATATGCCATTAAAGACTGGTATTTGTGGATCCAACATCTGGGTCCCATACATATCTCAGGAACAGACCCCTGAAATTAGTTGTCTCAGAACAGAGAAATGGGTGGGTTTGAGCTCTACTCTCTGTTCTGTAGAATGGACCCATTCCTGAGGTAGGTTTAGGAGTCTCAGAGATGGGATCCACATCTATCAGACTTTAAAGGCATAACCTACCGATATGCTATCAAAGTTTATGGTGGGAACACCTATTTAAACATGTTGTTTATACTGTTCTATTAGATTTTTGAACCAGATTAATACATATACTTTGTCTCTTGCCTACAACACCCTTTACTAAAGATTCTGACAAAAGTAAATTTTACTATAATATGAAAGAGACACAAAATCTAGAAATATGCATAAAAATAACAAGTCCTACATATAGGTAACGGACCAACGCCATGCATTTTAGACAAGCAATTTCCTCAGTCCTTGTTTTTCGGTATCTTTCCTTTCTCCCTGGCTCACAACTAGGCAAGGTAAGAAACTGTTCCTGGCAGATGCTGAATAAAATTAGGCATTTTTGCAAACTTTGGAAATAAGAACGATACACACATAGGGTGACATGTCAGAAAAGAGGCGCGTCCATGGCAGTTTAAAGGCGCATTAAATGAGTGTATAGTGCGCCTGAATGAAAGAACCTGTCACAAATCTGGCATGTGGTATACCCTGCATAGTATAACTGATGCGCCTAATCTAGGCGCACAGCAAAATGTAGGCGCATTCAAAAGTATCGTGTCTCGCGTATAATGCGCCTACTTTTGGTGTTCTACAGTTCATCTATATAGGGAATAGGGCGTCAACAGTTTTTTTTGCCGAAAAACACAACAAAAAATGGTGTAGCCTTAGTGGGACATGTCACCCATAGACTTAATTAAAAAGTATGTAAAATTAAAGGTTTAGGAAAATAATTAAAAAGTGCCAAAAACACTCATTTCTTTTTATAAGCTTAGTACCCTGACTAAATGTTCCAATTCCCAGTAAAAACACTGTAAATGAGCTCCATCTCTCTTCATATCCTACATAATCTGTTTCCAAAGAGATCTTATCAGTATGAAAGTACTGTATTTAGTCTTATTTGTGTCTGACGTAAAGTGTCTGACGTAAAATGCGCCTACTTTTGGTGTACTACAGTTCATTTATATAGAGAAAAGTGCGTCAACAGGTTTTTTTTGCCGCAAAACACGACAAAAAATGGTGCAGCTCTAATGGGACATGTCACCCATAGACTTAATTAGAAAATATGTAAAATGAAAGGTGTAGGAAAATAATTAAAAAGTGCCAAAATCACTCAATTATTTTTATAAGCTTAGTACCCTGACTAAATGTTCCAATTCCCAGTAAAAACACTGTAAATGAGCTCCATCTCTCTTCGTATCCTACATAAACTGTTTCCCAAGAGATCTTATCATTATCTGTATTAAAGTACTGTATTTAGTCTTATTTGTAACCTGTTGGGAGGTTGATGGAGCTGCCTTGAAACTGTCAACAGACTAGGCATATTGTAATACAGTGGCTACCGGGTGACCTCATAGCACATTTCATTCTGTAAGTGCAACATAAGTAAACAATACTCAATTTATTGAGCACTTCTGTATATCCACCTACTCACGCTTCATGTCATCTTGCTATCTTCCCTATAAATTTCCTGCTGCGTCTGGCTGCTGACCCTGGGAAAGAATGATTAGTTTCACGTGTGTTTGTGTTATTGCACATACAGCATAGTTATCTTTAATGTGTAAACAGGAAAACATAAGGATCTACAAGTGTTATGAGGTTACATTTATTAAAACATATTTCATTACTATCACATCAGAAACATATGCAGCATGACTCATCTTTAGACGTGCAGCTGACTCTAGTACACATATTTCCTTACACCTTCGTAAATCATCTGTCGTCCATAATTTGCCATCACTACATAGCTTTTGGTGGCACCAAGAAGCAGTGTCTGGTACTGTGCTTCAGTCCCAATCAGTAACACAGTACATTGATGACCCTGTCCTGTTCCTAAAAAAAAAAAAAAAATCAGTTTTATTTTTTTATGCTCAGTGGTTGTGAATGGGGGTTGCAAGAGAATCTTTATCATCTGTCATTTTTTTTTATAATTTACAATATGGATATAACAGGGTTTACCTTGATGGGAATATCATGGCTTTTCATGTTATCTGCTTTTACCTCAAAGTGGTATACCTAAAGGCTCAGTACTAGGTCTTCTTTTATTCAGTTTATTTATTACTGATATAGGGGAGGGGATTAATAGCACTGTTTCCATTTTTGCAGATGACATCAAGCTATGTAGTGTAGTGCAATCTATGGAAGACGTTCGTATATTGCAAGCAGATCTGGATGCACTGAGTGTTTGGGCATCCACTTGGCAAATTAGGTTCAATGTAGATAAATGTAAAGTTCTGCATCTAGGTACTAATAATATGCAGGTATCAGATGTCCTAAGGGGTAAAAAACTGGAGGAATTGCTTGTTGAAAAGGATCCGGGTGTGCTTATAGATCCTAGATTACAGAGCAGCATGCAATGTCAATCGGCTGCTTCCAAGACCAGCAGGACATTGGCATGTATTAAAAGAGGCATGGACTCGTGGGGCAGGGATGTAATATTACCGCTGTATAAATAATTGGTGCAGCCTCATTTGGAGTATACTGTTCAGTTCTGGGCTCCAGTTTATAGAAAGGATATAATGGAGCTACAGAAAGTGCAAAGACGGGCAACCAAACTAATGAAGTATTTTAGTTTTGAGAAAAGGTTAAAATAATTAAACTTATCTAGCCTTGAGAAAAGACGGCTATGGGGAGACAGGATTAATTTATATGTGTATATAAATGGCCCCTACAAAAAGTACAGTGAAAAGCTATTTCATGTAAAACCCCCTTAGAAGACAAGGGGACATTCCCTTCATCTAGAGAAAAAAGTATTCAATCTCCAGAAAATAAAAGCCTTCTTCACCATGAGAACTGTGAATCTGTGGAAAAGCCTGTCTGAGGAGTTGGTCACAGCAGGAACAGATGAGGACTTCAAGAAAAGCTTAGATAACCACTTACTACTAAATAGGACTACTAAATAGTATTCATACGTATGTAGCCGTATAAAATATCTGGACCCAGTCTGATGGCAACTTGGGATCAAGAATGAAATCTTCCTTTAGGGCAGATTGGTTCTTGCCTTATGGGTTCCAAAGTCTTCATCAGTAGGGGAAATTAAAATTTAAAAAAACTTCCTATCCTCCTCCCTTCATCCACATTTTCCCCACCCTTGGTTGAACTTGATGGACATATGTCTTTTTTCAACCATACTAATTATGTAACTATGTAAAGGCCATTGAAAAAGTTGAGAAAACATTCTGTGCTGTGGAATATGTTGGCGCTATATAAATAAAGATTATTATTATATCATGGTGCGCTATATGTCTAGGTTAGGTTTGATACATCTGTACATCAAGAATAATTACTGGACTATGTCTACACCAGACTTTCCTTTTCCTATGTTTTTGATGGGATTTTTGCCAATATGTGAGAAAAAATACAAATAAAAATGAAAACTAGTAGTATGTGACTTTGTAGTCTTGCCTTTTATTAATTTATTTTTCCCTATGTTCACTAATGCCTGTACAGTAAGTAGAGAAAAAAGAACTGTGAATTTTGATTTCCAGATTACTAATTTATTGTTCACATTCCCATTTGTGTTTTTCATTTTTGATTAGTAAAAGATGATCTAACTAGAACTTCTACCAGCAGAGGGCGCTGGGGTTTGGAGCTGCATATAGTCTTTCTAATAGAGGCAGAGTAATGTGAATTAAGAGATTATTTAATGCATTTTTACTGTTTTGCTTAATGCTATTTTTAGTATCTCTAATAATGAAATATAGTTGAGAAATAACATTTAAATCTGTTTTCCTGCTTGTCTACTCAAATAGTCATAATTGCATTATTTGCATGTATAGTTCATAAGTCTCACATTTGGTCATTATGACCTTATTTTCTGACTTAGAATGTAGCCCCTAGTCTATATGTAATTAGTTATTAACGTAAAAGTTCATGATAATTTGCATGTAAATATATCCAGAGAACAGAACATTCTCATTGTATTTATGTTTAAAAAGTGCAGATTTGTATTTTAGCCTATTAAATGTTCTTTTTGTAAAAGTCTGGCACTTCATAGTACAAAGAAAAAACATTATTGCAGTGTAATATGATGTTCATTTACCCTTATAGGACAAAATGACATTGGTTGCCTTTATGAGACAACCCCAGTATATCTAAGACCGTAAAATAGGCTGCCATAATTACCATATATCATCTCTGGATTTCTTCCTAAAAGGAGTATTTATTTCTGACACTATCATGGCAAATCTACAAGATTAACTATTAAAATGTCTGATAGGTTCAAGATTCCAAAGAGGAGGAGATTAGTGTTGAGTGATTGCGTTGGCTATCGAGATCGATCGATAGTCGATAGTCGGCCGCTATCGATTAAGGTTTTTGATAGTTTAGCATCGATTATGCGCGATGACCATTAAAGTCAATGGGCAGAGCAACACACTTCATTATTACACCCAAACAAGGCTGGAGAAGCTGAAATTAACATCCACAACAGTCAAATGGATACGTGCTACATCTTAGGCAACACACTTAGGGGTTTTAAAAGTCACAGAAAAAAAATCACAACCATTTACTATCCCTGTCTTGCCCACAGCATGACCCTTAAACCTGCATCACCCACAATTAAAAAGTGCCAGAAGGCAGTATGATTTGAACCTCATGTTACTTGAACTGGACATTGAATGTCCCTGTCCCGGAACGCAGCATAAGCCCCCAAAACCCGAGCCCC
>JAODAL010042952.1:0-34307 GCA_025379985.1 Phyllomedusa bahiana | reverse complement strand
AGGGGGGGGACCCAGACATTCCGCCCATCAGGAAATTGGTACAAGAGGTCCACCGGTCTGCAGGATGGAGGAGCTGCGAAGCGATTCGCTTAACGGTGGGAAACGCTTTCCTACATGTTTGGGCGGATTGGCTCACTTTTTGCAAGTCGCCCCTTTATAGCACCCTCTGAGAATGGACACTTGGTCTTAGTCTCTGCGATCTTCTTGGAACTGTAAGATGATGGCTCTCGTCGGTCTGTGGGTCCCGGATCCGGCTGTCCCCCCCCCCTCCTTCTTCCCTGGTTTTTCCCTGTTACTACCCAGTTTCAGTAGCCGCCAACCTAGAAGTTTCTGGTGGCAACTCAATATCCCGGCTCTGTGGCAGACATTGAGCCGTGTTATCTGGCTCACCTCTCCCACACTAGAGTACTTTACCCCGATAACTTGTTAACCAATAATGCTGTAACGGACTGTTGGCCGCCGACTTCACTACCTATGTCAAACCTAGCCGGAACCGAAATACAGCTTGTCTGTTAGTGAATTTTAATTTTCTCCTTTTGAGTTTCCTGTTCTTATGTATGATGTATAACTGTAAGCACTCTCCTATTGTTTGCTGAAACATCCTTTGCAGTTTGCCACTATGCCATATACAACCCTCTATCTGAGTGTAATCACATTTGTTTTGGCATATGACCATTGATACTTGTGCTATTTCACTTGCCTTTATGTGATACTCTTTTAATAAAAGTTCCTTTGAATTTGAAAAAAAAAATGTTTAAAAGGAAGAGGCCTTAGCTATCACCCAATGTTCAGATCAAAAATTTCCCACAGATCAGGGCCCATCTGCAGTTCATTACTGCAGGGACTATTAGTATTGCAGACAGCCCAATGACAATGATGGTTGACCATATAATATATAACCAAGTCCACCAGAATGGGAGCCACTATCTTAGCCTCTCTGGCTAATAGAAGATGGTCGTCCGTGGTAGATGCTCCTTCATGACATCTGTTGTAGACGGAACCACAAAGGGGCTCGACGTCCTAGTGGGGGATCAAATCAGTATATTGAATGACACGTGCCAGAGAGCAAGAATTCACAGCCTGACAATTCTCAGTCTAATGAGTTCTCTAAATTTATTACAAAAAACACAAGTTTATATAGTTGGGCGTAAACAACATTCCATAAGCAACATGTGACATTACATCTACCCTCTTTACTGGCTCTTCTTATCTATATATTTGAATAACACAGCCCCCCTTTGTTTGAGAGAAACAAAATAGTTAAGGCCAGTGGTCATTATGGTTATGTGCTGGCGCAACAGAGTGTGTCTGGACACAGGCGCCATCTTGTGGGTGAAATAGACATTAAATTTTTCCTTCCTTGTTCACAGGAACTGAGAAGAATGTATGTATATTGGAAGTGTTAGGTATTTTCTGAGATTTTTCCCTTTTATTTTCTGACTGTAATTGCATTAATTGCATGTTTTCATGACATATTATTGTACCTTTCTTTTTGTATATAAGCAACTGGTTTCTATTAGAGCTTAAAACTTTAATAAGTTTGGTCCTTGTATGCTCTAAGAATCCATGGCCTTGATCAAAGCGTTTTAACATGCTGGAAAGCAATGTGTTAGTGTTTAACCATGTGAGTACCAGTGTCAGGGCAGGAGGTGGATTATCGGGACCTTCACAAGTCGTGGTATAACCCACTTCAGGAAGCGGAGTATAAGTAGAACCCGGTATGCACCAGAGACTGCCACAAGGCAGGTTGGACTTACTGTGGTGGAAGACTACCAGATTGCTACACCTGACGTGTAGCAATGAGGAATAAGACAGAGACTGTTTATCATTTGAAACATATTTTATATGCTTTAAGGGGATTTATCTCTTCATCAGTTTGTGTTTCCTTGTACTTTCAGTTTCTCAGCTCGTCAAATCCAGGGGCATGACATCATCCCCCTTTTCACTGTTCATGCTCGGTCCCGAGTCAGTGTGTTTGTTTGAGATCAGAGGGAGGGGTTAGCACATCCCTGCTCTCCCCCCCCCCTTCCTATCTGAGTCCACATGTCACTCTGTCGTTCCTCTCCCTAGGCCTGCATTCACTCTAGACAGTCTTCTATGTACTAAGAGCACTGATCTCTTCTCCTCTCATAGCTGGAGGTTTGTTACAGTTGAATCCAGTCTTCTATGAACTCATCCAGAGCAGAACAGATCTGTCTCCTTTCTATGTTTACACGCAGGAGCATTAGGCACCGATCACAATTCTGCTGTTTTCTGATTGTAGAAGCAGCTGCAGTGTTACTGTGGAACTGCTGGCTGTGCAGAGTGAAATGTTGCTGGCCCCTTATTCTGAGTGAGAGAGGCAGGAATGCACGCTCCCGTGAATACGACCTGGGGCCAGACAAAATGTAAATTAGTAGAGCTGTCAGCCAATGAAATGAAAGGAGGTGGAATCTGACCGGCACTGGGGAACAGTGTTTACACAAAATGAAGATAAGGAAGAAAGTGAAAACAAGACAGCTCTGCAAATGACATCCAATTGCAAAGCTGCTTGTTTTCCCTTATTCTGAAGACCATTTAATGTAATGATACAACCCCTTTAACGATAATTTCAGGTTTCAGAACTGCCCATCAGCTCATTAGGATAATTAGTTGTCCCTGACTGGCTGACTTGCTTACAGTTGGGATTGGGGGAGGCAGCGTGGTACAGAATTGGCAGGCAGGTACGTGGTGGAGGACAAGCAGAAAGGTCAGGGCATGCAGCAGGCAACGTGGTCAGGAAAACTGGCTGGAAAGGTCTGGTACATGGAACTACAATATTACGCAACTCTCTCTAACTTTCAGTAAACTCCCCACAAACACTAATGAAGTGGCAGGAAAGACAGGGGAGGTGAACTAATAAAGGGAGAGGAGAAACCTGATAGGATGTTAAGGGTGCACTAGCCTTTTAAATCTTTAAAGAGCCGACGCGTGCCGAGCCGGAGCAGAGGACAGAGCAGGAGTGGGGACAGGTGAGTGCCAGGCAGGACGGAAGGGCCGAGCACCGGCGCTTCTGCGGCCTTGGACACAGATCAGAGGCGCGAACGTGATAGTGGAGGCAAGTGGGTGTCAGGGGGACAGAGCACGACCGCGTCTGCAAACCAGGACATGGACCGCAGCGTGGGCCGTAACAACCGGTAACTGGTGCTTGTGGGAGTCCCTCCCTCCAATTTCTTTGATGATTGATCCAGAGGATATTTTTGGGGTGCCTGGACTGTGTTGGAGTGTGACTTGTCACATAATCTCCAAAAGATTGGGAATCTCGCAAGAGAACAGAGAGTGACTTTTGATCACTATATTTACTATTTTGCTGTAGGCAAACTTAAACTCTATCAGTTCTCTATCTGTTAAACACTAAAACGTAACTTTTATTATGTATAACTCTTAACCTCTATACACACTATTTAAAAACCTGATTTCTAACCTCATTATTTAACCCTTTTTGCTTCTGAAAGAAGGAATAACTCCTTTTCTATTATCAAGTCTGGTGGAGCACCACCTACTACTTGGGCAGTCGTCCCTAATCTCATGGACACAGAACAAATTTGCTATAGATATAAGGCTCTCCTATTAATAGGTGGGGTTCCACCAGACTTGATAATAGAAAAGGAGTTATTCCTTCTTTCAGAAGCAAAAAGGGTTAAATGGTGAGGTTAGAAATCAGGTTTTTAAATAGTGTGTATAGAGGTTAGGAGTGTGATTTGTGCACATTTATCCTGTCACGAGTAGCGCCGCAGCCCGCAGTTCGGGTTGAGGGCGCACTCATTCCCCTGCGCCCGAGGCGAGCAGTGCTGCGGTCAGCGTGTCGGGCCACGGGCGCATTTGCTCCCTCGGGCGTATTCACTTACCAGCCCTCGCTCCTGCTTCCCCGCGTCTGTCTGCCGGCCGGGGCGTGTGGCCCCACTCCTTAGGTCGCACGCGCGCCGGCTCTTTCAGATTTAAAGGGACAGCGCACCGGTAATTGGTTTTGCTGGCCGCTAACCCTATATAAGAGCTCCACCCCTGGAACTTCCTCGCCGAATCCATAGCGCCCTTTACCTATGCGAGGAAGCCCTATTCTACTCCGGTTTACCGTTCCTGTATACCAGTCCCGTCTGCTCTCGTGCACCGACCTTGAACCTTCGCTGCCTGCCCCGACCTTCTGGCCTGACTCCGACTACGTCCCCCTCTCTCGATTCTGTACCGCGTCGCAGCTCGGCCGCCTCCGCAAGCAAGTCACATCAGGGGTAGCGACGGGCTCTGGTGAAAACCGGATCCACTACCCCGGCTCATTACATATCCACTTCAGAGCAAATAAGATTGAGTGGAAATAAATCAATTCCTTTTCAGTGGCCCCCAAGGCACGTGCTGGTAAGAGTTTACGTGACACCCTTTTGCTGCTCCAGTTTCCTATCATTAGGTGGTGATGACCCATCTTATTTGCTACGGGGCCCCATGAATTCTAGTCACGCTCAAAAAAGTTATGGCCTTGGGGCTGAGGCGTTAAAGGGATAAGCTGCATTATACCTTTATAAACTACTACATGAAGGTGCCTGAAGGGGTTAATATCCTTCTCGAGACGACTAACATAGCATCCGTCCCTTTAATTCATGCTTTTCGCATGTGCAGCGTCTCTCGGCAGTAGTTTCCTATTGATCTTTCAGATGGTAAACCGTCTCCGACTTATTCCTCATTGTCATCTTGAACTTTCGAGAAAAGCTTCTTTCAAGATGCTTAATAAGTTAAACATCTCGCGTGTGGCCTACAGGTAATGAGTTTCATTCAGGCGCTGCATAGCGGGGATGTGGTGACGGCGTTGACTATAATAGATTAGGCCAGGTGAATACATGAAATTGTTGTACGCTTGGGATGTGTCCTCAATGAAAGCTGCGGAGCAAAGAGGGAGAAGTAATTACTGGAGGTTTGTACTCCGGTGGAGATTGCAGTCTGATGATAGAGGTAATCCATGCAAGAATGATTAACTCAACTTAATTCCGCTGCCGTTGTCAACTTTATGGAAATCATGTTGAATTGTGTCACCAAAGGTTTAAAGAGGATTTCGGGGGTGGGGGGCGCCGCATCTTCTGCAGTGCATTTACTATAGAGAGCAAACAGGCTGGAATAACAACAGCAACCTTCTATTGTTTGTGAATTTTCGCCAACTCTAAGACTATGTAAGGGTTTTTCCAAAGCTTTAAAAAAAAAAAAAAACTCCCCACCACCTCCCACTTAAATAGAAAATTAACCCGTTCTTACCTCTCCCATCACTACCGTTCCAGCGCTGCCATAGATCAAGTGTTTATCAGGGTTCCTTATTGATGACATCACGTTCATGCATCACATAAGGGGTGCTGCCAATCATTCGCATTCTGCACCTCTGTGGCCACTGATGCTGCGCCAATCACTGACCCTGTCGTGTGTCCATCATGATTGCTGATGCAGCCAATCACTTAGCTTTGTGGCCGCGATGCTGCTGCCAATCACTGACCTCCGTGGTCACATGATGCTGCAGCCAATCACTGACCTCTGTGGTCACATGGTGCTCCTGCCAATCACTGACCACTGAGGGCACGATGCTGCTGCCAATCACTGACCTCTGTGGTCACATGATGCTACAGCCAATCACTGACCTCCGTTGTCACATGATACTGCAGTCAATCACTGACCTCTGTGGTCACATGGTGCTACTGCCAATCACTGACCTTTGTGGTCAGCTGCTGAGGCCAGATATTGGGTGCAGCATGATCCTTTGGAGCGGGACACTGGGTCTCTGGCAGCGCTGGAACTGTGTTGATGGGAGTGGGAAGTATGGGAGGTGGTGGGGAGGTTTATAACCCCCTCCTGTCTGAGCCTTTTTTTTTTTTTGTCACGATCGTTTTTCCCTCCACACCTCCCCAGAGCCATAACTTTTTTATTTTTCCACCTACAAAAACCTATGAGGGCTTTTATTGTGCGGGACAAAATGTTCTTTCTAATGGTTTTATTCACTGTACCATAGAATATACTGGGAGACCGCAAACAAATTCTAAGTGCGGCAAAATGTGAAAAAAACTTACTTTTGCCATGTTTGCAGACGTTTTGCTTTTACAGCGTTCAATCATTGGTAACATGATGTGTTCTCTGTATTCTACAGATTGATATGAATTCGGCAATACCGAACATGTAGGGTTTCCGTTATGTTTTGGTACCGTAAAAAAAATTCCAAACATTTTCTAGTTTTGACGACGGCGCCATTTCCTGCGACCAGTAACTTTTTTTGTACTGACACCTATGGACGTCAGTGAGGTGGCATTTTTTGCGGGCTGAAGTGCACTTTTTATTGCTACCAGTTTGGAATACATGCGACGTTTTTGATTAAATTCATTCCTATTTTTAGGGGATGTGAAATGATCAAAAAAATGCAATTATGGCATTTGGAATTTTTTCTTCTGCGGTGTTCAGCGTACAGGATAAATGATGTTATATTTTAATAGATCAGATTTTTTCAGATGCGGCGATACCAAATATGGGGAACTTTTTCAGTATGTATTTTTCTTTTTATTTGTAAAATGGCATAAGGAGGGCGATTTGAACTTATATTTTTTTTATTTTTTTTACTATTTTTTTACTTTTTTTTTTATTTTTTTTTTACTGTGAGTTCCCCTAGGTCGCCTCACACTGTGTGCTGCCATGACTATAACCTGCTAATACATTAGTAAGTGTAAAAAAAAATCCCTTAATGTGATTAAAAAAAACATTAAAAAGTGAACAAAAAAGAAAATAAATAATAAAATAAAAATAAATACTTAATAAAAACATTATTTGGCATCCATTACACACACAAAAAAATCCTACACATATCCGGTAACTACATGACCATAATAACCTGTAGAATTCATCTAACAGGTTATTTTGGGCCATATGTATGAAAACTGTCTGGGTCTAAAACTCACCTTATTGCCCATAGCAACCCATCAGAGCGCCCCTTTTCATTTCATACAGTGCTCTGGAAAAATGAAAGGGACGCTCTAATTGGTTGCTATGAGCTCTAATTGGTTGCTATGGGCTCTGATTGGTTGCTATGAGTAACAAAGTGAATTTTAGATCTATACAGTTTTCATACATGTGACCCTTAGTGTGAAATGTGAATGGTGTAAAAAAATATATACACTGTATGTACTCGAGTATAAGCCGAGTTTTTCAGCACAAAAAATGTGCTGAAAAATCTGACTTCGGCTTATACTTGAGTCACTGTCGGAGCTCGGGCACTGGGATGACCCGGGCGCCTGCAGGGACACCAGTTATACGTGACTCCTCAGGGAGCGCATATAACTGAAGGCCGAGTAAGCCGACAGCGTCCGGACGCTGCCGTGGCCCGGGCTCTGTCACCGATCTCTTCCCCTGTATGGGACTCCTCTGGGAGCGCATACAGGTGAAGAGATACCACTGCGGTGCAGAGACCGAGTGCTCCCTGCTCCGCAGTGGACTCCAGTACAGGCGGCATGCGTGTCATCACGCTGCCTGCGCGGCTTGATGACATCACACGCTCTCTGCCGGAAAGAAGACAGAGCAGCAGGGAGGCAGAGCAACAGGGAGGCGGAGCAGTGGGGATTGAGGTAAGTACTTGCATTTTTTTTTTTTGCCTAAACCTGCCTCTGCGGGCAATTACCTACCTATAATTGCCTATACCTGCCTTTGGGGGACAATTACCTACCTATAATTGCCTATACCTGCCTTTGGGGGACAATTACCTGCCTATAAATTCCTATACCTGTCTTTGGGGGACACTTACCTGTATATAATTGCCTATTCCTGCATATTGGGGACAATTACCTGCCTATAAATGCCTATACCTGCCTTGGGGGGACAATTACCTGCCTATAAATGCCTATACCTGGATATTGGGCACAATTACCTGCATATAAATGCCTATACCTGCCTTTGGGGGACATTTACCTGTATATAATTGCCTATTCCTGCATATTGGGGACAATTATCTGCCTATAAATGCCTATACCTGCATATTGGGCACAATTACCTGCGTATAATTGTCTATTCCTGCATATAGCCTATTAACTGCCTATAATGCCTATACCTGCTATTGGGGACATATACTGCCTATACTGCCTATATGACCTATAACC
Source organism: Phyllomedusa bahiana (assembly GCA_025379985.1). NCBI lineage: Eukaryota > Metazoa > Chordata > Amphibia > Anura > Hylidae > Phyllomedusa > Phyllomedusa bahiana. The sequence continues at coordinate 26,187 of JAODAL010042952.1, read as the reverse complement.
TGCTATTTATACCTGCCTATACCTGCCAATGGGGGACATTGAACTGCCTATACCTGCCTATGTAATTTTATTGGTATCTATTCTTACTTTTGAAATTTACCAGTAGCCGCTGCATTTCTCACCCTAGGCTTATACTCGAATCAATAAGTTTTCCCCGATTTTTGTGGCAAAAGTAGGTACCTCGGCTTATATTCGGGTCGGCTTATACTCGAGTATATACGGTAATTAAAAAAAAAAAAATCAGCACTAATTTATTTGTAAACTTAAACTATGCCCCCAAAAAGTACAACTTCTCCCACATAAAACAAGTCCTCATGCAACTGTGTCACTTAAAAAATGAAAAAGTTACGACTGTTGAAACCCATAGGCAAAAACTAAAAAAAATAGCTGGTGATTAAAGCCTTTTTAGGCCTTGGGATTAAGGGGTTAAAGGGTTAGTCCTATCTCAAATCTATTCTAATCTATTGATTAGCTTTAACTATGTAGTCAAAGGGAAATAAAGAATATTATCAAATACATTGATGTTCTGATTTTGCTTAATTTCAGAGTTAGAGCCGTTTTTATATACTGCTTATGTACACAAGCTTTTCAGGTTATCTACCAACTCTCCCTGCTCTAGATGTGGCCATGCTAGTGACATCACTTCCTGCAGGATGGAGTTTCTCACTTTCTGATCTTATCTGAAATAAAACCTTTAGACCAGAGAGAAGCCTTGTGCCATCCTGTCAGGTCTGCAGAGCATATTTATGTGTAATTTTATCAAAGATATAATATCAAGTCTAAGAAGTGCTACTACTCTCAAAAGCTTACTATCAAATATACTCAGTTGGCCTATAAAAGGTGTTGTGGATGTTAACAAAGGTTATATATGTGTGATCCTTTGTGTCTCTATTTTAATGTATTAATCAGTATAATGCCTCACATGTCTTTATATATTGCACGTAAAAGCTGCCTGTATAACCATACACTTTTTAATGTGTTAGCAAATGGCCGCATATATAATCTGCTTGTAAAGGATAACTGTTATAGATTGTATTAGGAATAATGTCTATTCCACTCACAAGATGGCGTCTGTGTTCAGACACACCCAGATATGCCAAGATGGCTGCTCACCTTAGATGTTTTTCTTCTCTCTAACAAAGAGAGAGGAGGGTCATTTAACATGTAGATAAGAAGAGCCAAATAAGAGAGTAGATGCAGTGTCACATGTTGCTTAAGGAATGTGTACACCCCCGACCTGTTAAAAACCTTGAGTGTGTGTAATAAACTAGAAGAACTCTTTTGTCTGAGAAAGTGTCAGGCTGGGATTTCTTTGGCACGTGCCAACTAATATACTGATTTGGTCCCCTGCTGGAAAGTATAGCCCTTTTGTGGTTCCATCTACAACAAAGGTATCATCTGATTTTGTCACTCTTCTACTGCTTTCTATAGCTAACATGGTACAATATTATACCCCTAGCAAGGAAAACAGAGTCACTCAGCAGCTGAGACTGTGTCTTGGCAGCATATAAGTTTTTCTCTCTCAGTAAAAGCTTCTTCTCATGACAAATAGAGGTTCGCTAACTTACTACTATAGTCAGACATCCTGCTTGGACAGTGTTATTGTTTTATGCCACCCCTCCATCAGTAATGTCCCTGTGATAGGTGCGGCTAGGTATAGGATAGCAGAGCTGGAAAGTCAGTCACTGCTGTAGACCCCCACAGTATGAAAGGGGAGGGGGACCCCAAAAAGGGGTGTGGAATGAAACAGCCAGATAGGACAAACCCTTTAAGGTCTGGTAGAGCCTGGAGTCTTCAAGGCCAATACAGGCAGTCCCCGGATTATGAACGGGAGGGGGCTTAGGTTTTTTCTTAAGTTAAATTTTGTTTGAAAGTGGAAAAAGGGTAATTTTTAAATTAACTCCGCATAAAAGGTTTTTCTTAGTTTTGGATAGTGCGGGGAAAGGGGTTTTTAAATTTTTGTTTTGCTTCTGTGTCCCTGATAAAAGATTTCTTTCATTTTACCTTGTGCTTTGGGGATGCGGAATTTGTCGTTCCACCTACTTCTTCTGGGAACATGGAACTAAAGTGAAAAGATGACCCATAAGTCTCCATTTGAAAATGGGGGAAACGATGAAAATTAAAACGGTGAAAGGGGGATGCCTGTACTTTTTTTTCCCTTTGGGAAAAATGTAGAGCCTTTAACAGTTTATTTGCCCCAGGGAAGATAGTTGTCTGTTGAAGATTGTGGACTCTGAAGCTTGCAATTGGGCTGAATGGGGGGAGGGGTAAGAGTTCCATTTTGCAGGTATCAGTGACGCAGACTATGAAAGTAATGTTGGAAACCCATGGTACCTGACATCAGTGGCGTAGCTACAAGGGTTGCAACAGTCGCACTTGCGAAAGGCCCCCCTTGCCACACAGCTGGATCGCTGGGTCATATAGACCAAGCGATTACAGCCGCCACCTGCACGGTGCAGGCGGCAGCTAAGGCAGAACGGCATGAATAATTAACCCCCATTCCCCCATTGGAGGCGGGGTGCGATGCTTTTTGTAAATGCCCCCTTGCTGACTGGGCCTCAAGCCTATCGCTAGCTTTAGGGCCTAGTAGAGGCTGGAAGTGATGTGCCAGAACGGGCGGCCTGAAGCACACGCCACTCTTCAAAGGATTCAGGGGGGGAGAACGGGGAAACTTGTTTATTTTTTTTTTTTAAAATGGGGGCCCAGTCCCCTGCCAAAATCCCCTGGTGTTGGGCCCCTTATACCTACCTTATCCCGGGGGGTCAGGCCCTTATCCCTACCTAATTTCCTGGGGGTCAGGCCCTAAAACCCTCCTAATACCTGGGGGTCGGCCCTTATATCTACCAAACACCTGGGGGGAGGCCCTTATATTACCTACTCCCCCGGGGGGGGGCGGGCCCCCTATATACCTACCTAACTCCCTGGGGGCGGCCCTATTCCCATTAACCCCGGGGGGAACCCCTTATCCTACTAACCACTGGGGGGAAAGGCCCTTTTTTCCTTTTTAAATTCCTGGGGGTCCCTTATCCCTTTCCAACTACCTGGGGGCGGCCCTATATCCCTACCTAACTCCGGGGGGCGGGCCCCTATATACCTCCCAAACTACCTGGGGGCGGGCCCCTTAATAATACTAACTAAAATAGGCGCAGGCCACATATCCTACCTAACTCCCGGGGGGGAAGGCCTATATACCTACTAAGTCCCCGGGAGGAGACACAGTATTTCTCCAAACCTTTGGGGGGAAACCCCTGTATACCTCCCAAATCACTAGGGGGAAACCCCTAAACCCTACCTCTACTGGTGGATTGGCCCCCCTACAACCTAAAAAACCTAGGGCAGGCCCTATATCCTACCTAACTTTTGGGTGTTAGGCATATGTTGTAGACAAAAACCGAAAAAGGGGCTCGCGCCCTAGTGGGGGGGTAAAACAAAGTGACGTCTGCAGTCAAATGAGCTCTCTTAGCCCCCTTATTACAAAACACAAGTTTTTATACGGGCCGTGGACAAACATTTCCAAAAGCAACATGTACTTAAATCCACCCTCTTAATTGGTTCCCCTTATAAAGTATGATTTTTTCCCCACTCTGTCTTTGTTTCAATTTGGGGCTGTGCCTTTTGGGGCCCTTAAATTTATCTTCTTGGCCAACGGGTGTGCCGGACCGGGACAATCTTGTGGGTTAAATAAACATTTCACATAATACAGTCCATAAAACCTATATACCTACCTACCTAGTGGGGGACTGGTCTTATATACCTACCTTACTACTTGAGGGGGCCCCTTATACTTACTTTAAGGGGGCAGCCCCTTTTTGCCTATTACTCCCCTAACTACTGGACGGGGCCCATGAAAATACCAACTACGGGGGCAGTATATACCCACCTACCTACTGGGGCCCCATATGGAGAAGAAAAAGGAAAAACAGATAAGTAAACATCACATAAAGTCACTTGTGAGGCCCAAAAATGTCTACCTTGAAAATCATTGTACAGTGCGGTCTGTGTACTCGAAATTTCCAACTTAGGTCACTGTAGGGGGGTAATAACAGTTGCAGGCCTGTGTCATGGTGTCTCCCACTTTTGGGTAAAGCATGGAGGAAAAACAGTTGAGAACCTGTGTACATGGTGTCTACCACTATAGGTCATGTAGGAGAAATATACAGTTCAAAAACTTTACACTTTTTCTACCATTTGGTCATGTTGGAGGGAAATAAAAAGTCTGCTGCGGGCCCTGGTAACAGGGTTACCTATAGGTCACTGTATGGAGGTTGTCAGTACACACTCATGCACTTGGACGGGGGGCCATTTGTAAGGGGGTTAGACTTTTTCCCACTTGCGCCCCCCTCTATCAGGTAGCAATCAAGAAAAATCGTCCCCACAAACAGTTCCACCCCCCAAAAAGTACCCGCTGCCATCCCCTTCCCTTTTCTAGTCAAAAGGGAATCACCCGGGAGGAATCGATTCCCTACCGATATTAAAAAAAAAACACGTAAAAATGCTTATTCACTGCTCTGTAGCAGTTACAAAAAAAAAAAATTTACACTCCCTAAAGGGAAAGGTTTCCGTGCAACAAAAAAAATTAAGTATTCTGATAACTTTAAATAAAAATGTTTTAGTATTAATAAAAAAAAATTTGAAAAAATTTAACAATGCATCCTAATACATTTGAAAAAAAAAGGGAAAAACATAGAAGATTTCCACTTACAAGGGTTTCAGCCTTCAACCCAAGGGGCGGGGATGAAAGGGAATGGGACACAGCTAAATTAAAATTGAACCCCAAAGCTTGAACACAGCGAGTCGGGCCCCTCGTGCTTATCCCTGTGGGTTCTCTCCTCTTTCTCTAAAACTGCCTTTTCTTTACGGGCTGGAAATTTTAGGAGGGGGGGTGTATGGGATTGTCTGATGAGGGTAGGGTACTAACGCCATAGGGCACCCCGGGACTGCGCTTCTGTGGGGGCCAATAAATTAAAGAGTATTTTTGTGGGGGGTCATAGTTTATCGGTTTATCAGGTATCCAGGCAGCTGCATATACATTCTGGCCCCATAAAGCGTAAAAAAACCCATGGTATCAAAACATTCCTTAATTAAACAGCAAAAATTGTGGGAGTGGACTCTGCAGCCCCAGGCCTAAAAGTCGCTACAGGGGGAAGGGGGGGGAGGGGTATTCTAATTTCGGAATCGGGATTTCACAATTTAAGCAAGGGTTTAATGAACAAATCAGAATTTTTTAATTTTAAATTGTTTTAAAAAACCCCTCCCCCTTTTGGAGGGGGCGGGGGGCGGGCTCCCTGCCCCCCCTGAGCCCGCCTCCGTACCCCCGGGCGAGAGAGACCATGGCATTCCCACGCTCAATGCCCTTTCTGTATCTAAAAACTACGATATTGTGTGTTGGAGGACTCCGTGGGCGGACAATCAACGTTAATGTGGGGACAATCACCTCTATCCGGGGGCTAAAGCCTTTCCCCCCTCAGAAAACCCGGGGGAAAAACTTTTGGGAAAGATCATCCCCCCTTTTTGGGTTTGGATCAACAGCTTGGGAAAAAGTCCCATTCACTCCATGGGGGTTTGGTACACCCACAGGGCAGGCAGGAGCATACATTTCTGGTTTGGGTCACTGTGCATAGCGATTGACATGCATCATTGGGGGTCCGGGACAATCCCTGACTGTTGGGATTTTTGGAAACCCGACTCAGGGGTGGCCATCCCCCATTACCATCTGGGACACACCCTCAGGCTTAGATCATTTTATTGTCTACAACAGCTGAGAAAACCCCCCAGGTTTGGAAAATATTAGTGTCCATGACAGCCGAGATACGCCTCCAGGCTTGGCTACTATTATTTTCCATAAACATTGAGATCGCCCCAGGCTTGGGTACATCATTATTGTCCCTAAAAGTCCAAGTCATTCTAGCAAGCTTAGTACAGGGGAAACCCCGCTTAACAGGCTGAAATGTTATCCGGGTTACAACAGTTCTAGAGTGTTGTGGGGTGGGATACTTGGGGCCCACAAAAAAAGTGTAATAAATCGATGTCTGGCCCAAACCCCTGGACACCGCAACATCCGACAAAAGGGGAGTACATCAAAGGGTCATAACAGGCTGTGATACATAAAAAAAAAAACAAGACACTTTCCTCGGTGCTGGGGGGGGCCTTGTGGAGGGGGGGCGACACAGGGATGTCCCTGTTATCCCCATGGGATTTGGCCACACATCAGTGGGGGTGCTATCAGGGGGTTTCCCAAATTTTTTAGGGGGCTCTGGTTTGCTCCCTGCCCCATGACTCCGTGTTTCCGACCAGCGGGGGAGGATGTCTCGCCTTTCACTCCTTGCCCTGTGATCGTTAAAGGAGAATATGAGAAAATGTACTGCAGCAGGAGGGGGTTTAAGGGGCCCCGGATCTTCCACCTTTGTTGCAATTTGATTTTGCAGGAGATTTTACCTTGGGCTGGGGAGCCGAACACAAAGCTGAGGTTGCGGCCCCCTGACTATGGGGCACAGGATGATATAAGGACAGTCATTTGCACAGTCCATATCAGGGATCATTCAGAGGTACATCCACTGTCAGATTTTTCCCCACCGGGGCCCTTCCAGAAGTATGGCACGTTCTGTGGGGAATCACATATCTGGTTGCTGGGGTTGGTTTTAGAGGGGGGAGCCCGGGGCTAATTACTGTGCATCTCCCCAAATCTGTACCCCCGTAAAAACCCGTGAGGGGATAGTAGCGGAATCCCAGTCTCCATCCCTGGCCCGCTCCCCAGTAGATAAAAATGGCCCTCGGTATGCAGGCGGGGCTCCCCAAATCCAGTCGGGGGCATGGTCTTTCCGGGTTTAAAATTTCTAGCATCCCCCATTTGGAAGCACAACCGTCACTTCGCTCCACTGTCTTTGAAGCCCATGGTGACTTTTCTGCCCACTGACAGGTTGAAGGGTTATGCTTTCTCCTTCGCAGTCCCCGTTTTAGATAGATGGGAAAGGGGCCCGTTACAGGGGGCGCTGTGGGCATGGGGGGCTTCTCCCCTTGTTGGAGAAGTGGCCTAACATCCCCATTGGTTGCAGATAAAACATTTTTCGCATGTCTCAATGGGGTTTTTGGGGTCTCGGGGACCCAGGGGATAAAACCCCGTAGGGGGGGGCCCAGGTGATCGATGGGGAGGGGAGGGGGATCTCCGCCGCTTACCCCCTCCTCCAGGGGACCGGTGTTCTCAGGGGTTCTGGCTCCTGTTGGTAACATAGGGTCTGCCAGGGCAGCCGCTCTTTGGCGTCTTTTGGGGTTCCCGTCACAAAAACTGACGAACCTCTGCGGACGATATGGAAAGCTGCCTTATCATTGATTCAAAGGTCGTCAAAGTGGAAACAAAGAGTCCCCTTCTACCCATTGCTTGCAGGTGGCTTAACTGCTCTCCCCATCGCGTAGCGTCAGTGGGGGCCTTTCTGCAGGCTCCGAAATTTCCTGCATACACCTTGGGTGAGGTGATATTTCATGACGAGCTCTTTTATGGGTCTAGTCCCCCTCTTGTCTGGTAGGAGGTCCAAAAAAACCTCCCAAGGCTTTTCCCCTTATTCCTGGGGGCAGTATCGTGCCCACTCCTCTTTGGGCGATGTATTGTCTGCAATCTTTTTAAATCCTCGTAGGGAAAAAAATCTAAGTCCCCCTTCTTTTTTCCTTCACAGGAAAGGTTCTAGTCGGGGTTTTCAAAGGGGTTTGTTGCTGGGGATGAGGCCCTGGCAAAGCTCCCCCTTCCAATTGTGCCAGCTGTAAATTTGGGTCCCCTTCACATGACGCTCGGCCGCCCCTCGCCCTCTCGCCTGGCGCTTCGCCCCCTTCTCACGGCCTGACGTTCAGCAGCCGCAGCCCTCTTTGGCTCTCACGGGGTGACGTTCCGCACTTGCCCCGTTTGGGATGCAGGATAAATTGTAGGGGCACTTAGGGTCCAAGCGCCAAATTTTTGCAAAGCAAGCCCAGGCAGGTCCAGCCTCCTGAGAACTGCGCTCGGGGCCCCGGGGAAAAACGTTTCGGGGCAAATTCCGTCAATTGGACCGTGCGTTGTCAGTTTCGTTTCTGGCGCCGCGTTCCAGCTGCGTAAATCCTGCTCCACGGCCCGGATCAGCTAAAACCTTTGGCTTTGCCGCCAGATTTTTATTTCTCTTCGATAAGGTAATGGAGTTTTTTTATGCTCCTTGTTGGGTGCCATATTCACACAGCACCTTTGCCAAAAAAAAGATAGAAAGAAAAACAGGGAAGGGAAAATGATTGTGTGTATGCAAAATAGCACTTTGGGTTTGTTCTTGTGGACTGGTGTAATCTTCTCAAAGATACAGCCAGTCTTTGGTGCCGGGGAATAATTATTAAAACCAAGACTAATGCTGCAATAAAAGAAAAATATCCCACCCCTCTGCACCCAAATTTTCATGTACACATCACCAGCCGTGACTGGGGGCCACGTAATGGGGTTAGATTATCTCATTGCCCCCCCCTCTCATCAGGTAGCGAAAACAAGCTAAAAACGTACCCAAGACGTTCCAGCACCCCAAAATATCCGCTGCACCACCTTTCCCTTTAATGTCAAAAAGGGAAACGCCCGGAAGGAATTGATTCCCACCAGATATTAAAAAAAACACGTAAAAATGCTTATCTCACTGGGCCCGTAGCAGTTTTTCAAAAAAAAAAAATACATCCCCCAAGGAAATGGGTCCGGCAACAACAAGAATTAACGTATTATGTTAAATTTAATAAAAAATGATTTTTTGGTTCTTAACAAAATTTTAACAAAAACTACTACACATCAAACTTTATGAAAATAAAAAGGGGTAAAACATAGAAATTTCACCTTACAAGGTGTTTTTAGCCTCCCGATCCAAGGGGGATGGATGAAAGGAAATGGGACCAAGCCAATTGAAATTGAACCCCAAAGTTGAAAAAAAATAAGTCTGGCCCCGTGTCTTATACCTGTCCAGGGTTTTTCCTCCTTCTCTTAACTGCCTACTCTCTTACTGGCTGGAACTATTTTAGGAGGTGGATGTATACAGGATTGTCTGATGAGGGTGATGCGTACTAACGCCACTAGGTGGCACTCACGGACTGCGCTTCTGCTGGGGCCAGATCAATTAAGAGTATTTTTGTGGAGGGGTCATAGTTTATCAGGTTTATCAGGTATCCAGGACAGCTGCATATACAATCCTGGGCCATAAAGCGTAATAAACCCATGGTATCTAAACAGTTCCGTAATTAAACAGTCAAAATGCTGGGAGTGAGACTCTGCAGACCCAGGCCTCAAAGTCGCTACAGGGGGAAGGGTGGGAGGTGGTATTCTAAGCTGCAGGAATTCTGGACTTCACAATTTAAGCAATGGTTTAATGAACAAATCAGAATACATTTAATTTTCAATGTTTTACATAACAGAGGTAATATACAGTCTGTAGAGCCTGTGTACACTGGTATCTAACACTATATGGTCACTGTATGGTGGTAATATAAAGTCTGTAGAGCCTGTGTACACTGGTGTCTACCACTATATGGTCACTGCTGGGTGTTAACGGCTAATTGCAGCTAACACCCGGCAGTTACAGCGCGGGGGGGCGCCTAAATGAATGAAAACGGTGCCGCGCACCGTTCTTCTCTCTGATCGGAGTCCCCACGGCGTAACTGCGGGGATCCGATGCATGGACATGGCAGCGATGGGAGCCTTGTGAAGGTTCCCATCGCTGCCATGTTCTCGTTTGCCCCACTTCCGGCTCCAGGCAGGAAGTGGGGAAACCGCCATCTTGGTACAGTCTAATGAATTGTCTATGCAATGCATTAGACTGTATTAACGATCACACCCTCTAGTGGTGAAGCGTCCTAGGGGGACTTAAAGTTAAAGTAAAAAAAAAGTAAAGTTGTAAAGTACAAAAACAAAGTATTAAAAGTTCAAATCTCCCCCCTTTCCGCATTTTACAAATAAAAACAAAAAACATAATAAAATAAGTTACGCATATTTGGTATCGCCGCGTCCGAAAAAGTCCGATTTATAAAAATATAACATCATTTATCCCGTACGCTAAACAACGTAGAAGAAAAAAAATTCCAAACGCCAAAATTGCGTTTTTTGGTAATTTCACGTCACTTAAAAAATTGAATAAAAGTGATCAAAAAAGTCGCATGCATTCAGAACTGCTAGCGATAAAAAGTGCCCCCTCGCTGATATCCGTAGATGTTAGTACAAAAAAGTTATTGGTTGCACCAAATGGTGCCACGGAGCAAATTTCAAATATAGAAAATGTTTGGAATTTTTTTTACAGTACTAAAACATAACGGAAACGCTACATGTTTGGTATTGCCGGATGCGTATCAACCTGTAGAATACAGATAACACATTATATTTACCAAATATTGAACACCGTCAAAGCAAAAAACCCGCAAACATGGCGAAAATAAAAAATTTTCACAATTTGTTTCACTTGGAATTTTTTTGCAGTTTCCCAGTATATTCTATAGTATAGTGAATAACAGCATTAAAAAGTCCATCTTCTCCTGAAAAATAAAAGCCCTCATGTGTTTATGTAGGTAGAAAAATAAAAAGGTTATGGCTCTGGGAAGGAGAGAAGGGAAAAACAAACGTGGCAAAAAAAAAAAAAAACGGCAGGTCCTTAAGGGGTTAATTAATACACTTTGCAAAGTTTCTTTCTTTCATTTTAGATGCATAAAAATGGGTCACAAATCTGGATTCACTTTCCTCTGTGGACAGGAATAGGAGAATTACTTCCTGCTCCAATTGCAGCCTGATGTCGGTATGATTTATCCCAACCTGAATGTTGCTCAGTAGCTCCTGTTCCAGGTCACCATTGTCTTTCTATACACTGCCATCTTCAATTTGCTCAACTCCCAATGATATTCGCATTGGATCCTGTTCATGTCTAATATTGTATTCTGTTTAAAGATTTTTTTGGAGCATAAATTAATTTTTTATTCACAATACAGCCATCCCCGCAGTCACTCTGCCATCTGCTCCGACACTGAGTGCAGCGCCTGCTGTATTGTATTCTGGCGTCACTGATAATGCACAAAGCTCAGCTCCGCTAATGTCTATGGAGGCGCCAGGCACGAGACACTGGAGCCCCCTAGTGCTCCTGCCTTAGTATTACACCCTTTGTGCAGTTACTGTGTTAGTCTGCGGGTACAGGACACCAACAAAGCCACAAGGAAGTCAAAGAATCCAAAAGAAATGGAAACATCTCAAAACGACGTGAGAGAGATAAATATGAGATAAATGTTGATTAGATAGAAGATAAACAGATAGATTGATATGAGATAGACAGATATCCGTTATAAATAAGTTAGATTGATAGATATGGGATAGATAGATAGATAGATAGATAGATAGATAGATAGATAGATAGATAGATAGATAGATAGATAGATAGATAGATATGGGATAGATAGGTTGATTGATAGATAGATAGATAGATAGATAGCTAGCTATATGGATATGACAGATAGATAAATAGTTAGCGGGTAGATACTATATAGATCTTACATGAAACCAAAATATATGTGATATACAGAGACAGATATATTTTTTGTTATGACATATATATTATATAGAAAGAAGATAAACAGATACATTTGATAGATATGAAAGTGATAGATCAATAGATAGATATGAGATAGATAGATAGATATGGGATAGATAGATAGATAGATAGATATGAGATAGATAGATAGATAGATAGATAGATAGATAGATAGATAGATAGATAGATAGATATGAGATAGATAGGTATGGGATAGATAGATAGATAGATAGATATAGATAGATAGATATGAGATAGATAGATATGGGATAGATAGATAGATAGATAGATAGATAGATAGGAGATAGATATGAGATAGATAGATATGAGATAGATAGATAGATAGATATGAGATAGATAGATAGATAGATAGATATAAGATAGATAGATAGATAGATATATGATAAATAGATGGATAGATATGAGATATAGAGATAGATAGATAGATAGATAGATAGATAGATAGATAGATAGATATGAGATAGATAGATAGATAGATAGATAGATAGATATCAGATAGATAGATATGGGATAGATAGATAGATATGAGATAGATAGATAGATAGATAGATACAATGCTACTAGAAAAAACTCGGGCAGTAGCGCTTGTAGGTATAGCATGTCATGCACTAATGGGCTAAACAGTGTTAGATTAATTTATTTAAAATTTAAAAAACGCATACAAAGTTTAAAATCTAGGACCCTACGCGTTTCGTGGCTGAATACCGGCACTTCATCAGGAGCATGTCATCACATTGAAGATTAGAACATTAATAGCATCAGATAGTAGTGGAATGCACGTTAATCCACTACTATCTGATGCTATAACTGCACACTGTTTAGCCCATTAGTGCATGACATGCTATACCTACAAGCGCTACTGCCCGAGTTTTTTCTAGTAGTATTGTATTCAACCACCATGAGGCTTTCTTCCACGTGGGAGTCGGGATTGCGGAGCTGCCGAGGTTAAGAGCTCAAACTTGAGCACCTAAGCTGATAAGAGTGTTGTGCCTCTGGTTTTAAACGCACAACACGAGAAGGTAAGCAAGATTGCTATCTATTTTTTATACCCTGATCAAACATAATTCACGATTGTGCGCCTTCTCTGTTTCTTTTTTACATATAATTAGATAGATAGATATGAGATAGATAGATAGATAGATAGATAGATAGATAGATTTGAGATAGATATGGAATAGATAGATAATAGATAGATAGATAGATATGAGATAGATATGGAATAGATAGATTGATAGATAGATAGATATGAGATAGATAGATAGATAGATAGATAGATAGATAGGTATTAGATAGATAGATAGGAATGAGATAGATAGATAGATAGGTATGAGATAGATAGATAAATAGATAGATATGGGATAGATAGATTGATATGATATAGATAGATATGGAATAGATAGATAGATAGGTATGAGATAGATAGATAAATAGATAGATAGATATGGGATAGATAGATTGATATGAGATAGATAGATATGGGATAGATAGATTGATATGAGATAGATAGATATGGGATAGATAGATAGATAGATAGATAGATAGATAGATAGATAGATAGATAGATAGATAGATAGATAGATAGACAGATAGCTAGAGTACAGAGAAAGCAGCACTCCAAAAAACTGTATAATAAGCAGGGTGCCAGCGAAAAAAAACAACGGGAAACCCTGGCCACAGTTCCAACAATTACAAATGGAAAAATCTTCGCAGCACAACTTCAGGTACAATTCAAAAAATAAACAATTTATTGCCACATGTCACAGAACCCGACGTTTCGGCCCTCTCACAGAGCCGTTTTCAAGTATCAAATAGTGCAAAAACTCACAATATATATAACAATCCACAAAACCAATCAATTAAGTTAATAGTGATAAAAAGTATACAATCAGCAAAATACAGGAGGGAAAAAAGAATGTGAAAAAAACAATGTGAATATAAAGTTATAAGGGGCAAAATTATGCGATAAATAAATTACCAAGATGACAATAGTGCATACAGTGTAAAATGTTAAAAAGAGGGGGCGCGGGTATTAGCGTCGCTTCCCTGCCAATAAAAAAAAACTAATACACTTGTGTATCATGTTGCAGCTGCGGCGTTCTTTAAATTCTGATGCGCATGACCGGAAGCGTGACATCGCTCCTTAGCAACCCCATCTGAGCATGGCATGACGCGCGCAGGAAGCTTCTCAAAATCACAACTTCCGGCAACACGACAAGTGGTGACACAGGTAGCGTCCATGGAAACACGCTAGCTGTCACAAAGCGCACTTGGCGCATGCCCAATGAATAGTTGCCACTTATAGGGCCATCCTTAAATTGGGCAAACCAGGTCCAACTAGGCTCAATTTATACCTGTAATATAAAACACAAGGTAAAGACGACACTGGAAGCATATGAATCACCACCCAAAGAGAGAGGCAAAGAGCGCACCGCTTTGCATAATACCCCACAAAATGGAGAAAAAACGCATGCAGTGAGCTCCCAGAAACAGGCACCCCTATCAGAATCTGACAAGGAGAACCAACACTGGAAGCTCACAAATCGCCGAAATGCAAGGAGGCAAAACAAAAACCGCCATACTGATAACCCCACAAAGTGGAGAAACCGAACGCAGTATCGCAACCAGGTCGGGGCAACCTCATTATATAGGTGACTCCACACCCTTTAAAGAATTATTATATCAGAGCATAGAGGAACACACAAAAAAACTTAGCAGCAAAAAATGAACAAAGCAGCAGCAGAAAAATAAAAAACTAAAAATAAAAAAATAAAAATAAAAATAAATTAAAAAAAAATAAAACCAGGTAAGCGGCGTAGCACTCATCCACCAATCCAAGTGAACATTTTGGCGAAAATCAAAAAAATGAAAAAAAATAAAATAAAATAATAATTAATAATAAATATATCCAAATACAGAACAAGTGATGAGAACACAAAAAGAAAGCAGCAAAGGAAAAACTCAATTGAACATTCCTGGTATAATTTTATAATCTACATTCAGTCCATGTGGTTTTAAGGACTGGGTTTTAAAAATCCACTCTAATTCTCTTTTCTTAAGTAGGAGTGAGCGATCCCCCCACGTTTAGGTAAAGGGAATGATTACAACCATACATTTCAAATCCCATTCGGAATGCCAGCCTCCACGAAATGTTTGGATACTGGTAAACCCCAACCGTTTTTTACGGTTTGAATATCTATGATTATTCAATCTTGTTTTTAGATCACAACTAGCCCCCCAACATAAATAAAGTTGCAGGGACACCACAAAATGTAAATGACCCCAATCTGAAAGACAAGTGAGATGGAAATGAATTCTTGAAGACCCTATTAGATATGGGGTGAACAAATTGTTCACCCTTTTTTCATGATTTTACAATTGACACAATTAAGACAAGGAAAGGATCCAAATTTTGGGAAATCCCAAATTAAACGTTTGTTAGTCTTAGAAGATTGAATCATGTTTTTAACAAGACGATCCTTCAAATTTGGCGGTCTTCTGTAAGACATCAAAGGCATTGAATAAAACTCCTGAATGTTCATGAAACTATGTTTCAAAACATGCCAATGTTTTCTAAGAATGCAAGAAATCCTGGAACTCAATCCATTTTTAAGTAGAGGACAAAGCAACTCTATTCGAAAGGAGACTTCAATCTTTTTTGATGGCGTAATTCATTTGAATTTAAAAATTGTTGCCTGAACAACTGTCGTGTGACCACATTACGAGGAAAACCCTCGCTCAAAAAATTTTATTAAGACTGTCAGTAAACGTTTTTTTGCCAAGAACCCTTCAGTGTCAATAATACGTCTAGCCCTTAAAAGCTGGCTAAACGGGAGGGACCTACGCATACTAATCGGATGACAACTGCTGTAGTGAAGTAGCGTGTTTCTATCTGTTTCTTTTACATATAGATCAGTGCATAGCTGGTTGTCACGCACCAAGATCCTCGTGTCCAAAAAATTCAAACTCTCAGTGGAAAAAGACAATGTGAATTGTATATTAGGGACAATATTATTTAGAAAAGTATGAAACTCAAAAAGCTCCAACTCAGAACCTGTCCAGATCAAAAAAATGTCATCAATGTATCTCCACCACTTCAGTACCTTACCAAAGTGGGGAGACACATAGATGTGCTGTTCCTCAATCATATTCATAAGAATATTTGCATACGTAGGGGCAAGTTGGTGCCATAGCCGTGCCCCCACATGCAAAAAAAAAAAGAATCACCAAATTGAAAGTAATTGCAAATAAGTACCAGATGCAATAAAAATAACAAAAAAATCTTTGCGGCATTAGAAAAATTAGCAGATAATAATGCACGTTTAACAGCAGAAATTCCAATATCATGATCAATGGAAGTATATAAGCTTACCACATCAAAAGATGCTAATATTGCACCAACTGGCCAATCCACCATCTTTAACTTATCCAAAAAATCATTAGTGTCACGTATATAAGATGGAGAAATAACAACATATTCATTCAAAACCTTATCCAAAAAGATGGAAACATTACTTGACAACGAATTCCTCCCTGAAAAGACAAGGGGACATTCCCTTCGACTAGAGAAAAAAAGATTTAATCTCCAGAGGAGAAGAGCGTTCTTCACTGTAAGAACTGTAAATCTGTGGAATAGCCTGCCTGAGGAGCTGGTCACGGCAGGAACTGTAGAGAGTTTCAAGAAAGGCTTAGATACCTACCTGGAACTAAAGAATATTAATGCGTAGTAGCTAGGTAAAATTCTGGATCCTGGCGGGGGGCGGCTCTGGGTTCAGATCTTGGGTCTATACTGGAGCAGGTTGGTTCTTGCCTTGTGGGTTTCGGGGCATTAAAACCCGTGGAGAGCCTGGGCTTTAAGTCCTTGTCTCTGTCCCTCACCCACATTTTCCCCACCCTTGGTTGAACTCGATGGACATGTGTCTTCTTTTAACCTACTAACTATGTAACTATGTAACTATAGGTCTTCCTGGGGGGTTGTTTAGGGATTTATGTATTTTAGGTAGAAAATACAATATAGGTGTTACTGGATGTGCACCTATGAGGAAACTTTTTAAAGCTCCATCAATCAAACCATTATCAAATGCCTCCTTAACCACAAGCTCAAATTTCCGACAAAATTCGAATTTTGGATCACCTGATAATTCACGATAGATAGAAACATCCGATAACTGGCGATAAGCCTCTTGCAAATATTGTGATGTATCCATAATTACAGTGGCACCGCCTTTATCAGCGATCTGATTGTTATCATAGAATTTTTGGACAACTCTGTAAGCCTTAATTTCCACAGAGGTTAATTTGGGTGTTTAAGCACAAACCCCAAACCACTATTCCTCAATGTCTCAATATCTTGCTTAACCAACTGCATGTATGATTCTACAGGGTGAGATACTATAGAAGGAACAAAATCACTAACAAGAGACAAACCATAATTTTTTAAGCAAAAATCTGCATTTCTAACTGAATCAATGAAAGGTACATGCTGCAACTCAGTACTTTGACTAAACCACACTTTCAACTTAATTTTACGAAAAAATTGCACTAAATCTACATCAAGATCAAACCAATTAACCTTCTGATCAGGACAAAAAGAAATCCCTTTGCAAAAGAGTCAATTTGGGCCCCGGTCAAAGTCAATGTGATATATTTACCAGTTGATTTTTCTGGTTTTTTCCTGTTCAGTGCGCTTGTTGATTCACATTGCGAGGTTGTCTCTGGCTTCTGGTTTTTACGGTGTCTACATCTTCTTTTGCATCCTCGTCTTGTCGGTCGGTGTCCATGTCGTTTACTTGTGCATTCCATAAAAAGACCCATCATATCCACACCCATTTCATTGCCAGTATAATCTTTCTCTTCTTAGGGCCATCTAGCAATATTTTAACAATCTTTCATTAGACCAAGAATAGACATTACCAGTATCATAGTCCTGTGAATCACGGAACCATTTCCTACGTTAGTATCCTCTAGATCGCTTTTAAACTTCTTCAAAAAAGCATCCTGCTTGTCGAAAAACTTTTTATATTCATCTTCAGGTAACAAAGACTTCAACAAATCATTCACTTCTTTAAACTTATCTCGAGTAATTTGAAATCACGCTGTAAAAATTCAAGGTTCAAGAGTAAAATGTCCAAAGCATATCTATCAGACAAGGATTCAAAACGACCTCTAAAGTCCCGGTCTTGAGGGGAATAAAGTTGGTCGTAAGGAGGATCGCTACCTCTGGGAATTCTTAATTTATAATATTCCCCGAGAGTGAACATAATTTTAATTCCAATGTAATAACCCTTTTTTGACAAGTCTCATATGATCTTTGAGTATCAATAACCGACGGAATATTCAAAAACGCAGCATCTCCTTCAGTGCTTCCCAAAATGCGCTCGACATACTGTCCCTAAAAGCAGAAACATGTGGAACATTAACACCCGTACCCTTCGCTCTCAAAGGATAAATCCCCCATCTTGATGGGTGCTAGCTATAAGCCACAGATAGAGTACAGAGAAAGCAGCACTCCAAAAACTGTATAATAAGCAGGGTGCCAGCGAAAAAACAGAAACCTGGCCACAGTTCCCAAAAATATACAAATGGAAAAATCTTCGCAGCACAACTTCAGGTACAATTCAAAAAAAAAACAAATTTTTTGCAAATGTCACAGAACCCGACGTTTCGGCCCTCTCACAGAAACGTTTTCAAGTATCAAATAGTGCAAAAACTCACAATTATATAACAATCCACAAAAACCAATCAATTAACATTAATTAGTGATAAAAATATACAATACAGCATAATACAGAATGAAAAAAAAGAACGTGAAAAAAACAATGTGAATATAAAAATTATAAGAGGCAATATTATGCCGATTTAAATAACATTAAACCCAAAATGACAATAGTGCTACAGTGTAAAAGTTAAAAAAAGGGGGCGGGTACTAGCGTCGCTTACCTGCCAATCAAAAAAAACTAATACATTGTGTATCATGTTGCAAGCTGCGGCGTTCATAAAATCTGACTGCGCATGACCGGAAGTGTAACAATGCGTCCTTAGCAACCCATGCTAAGCATGGCATGACGCGCGCAGGAAGCTTCTCAAAATCACAAGTTCCGGTAACACGGCAAGTAGTGACACAGGTAGCGTCCATGGAAACACGCTAGCTGTCACAAAGCGCACTTGGCGCATGCCCAATGAATAGTTGCCACTTATAGGGCCATCCTTAAACTGGGCAAACCAGGTCCAACTAGGCTCAATTTTACCTGTAATATAAACAAGGTAAAGGGCCGGCACTGGAAGCATATGAATCACCACCAAAGCAGAGAGGCAAAAGAGCGCACCGCATGCATCATACCCACAAAATGGGAGAAAAAACGCATGCGTGACGCTCCCAGAAAGGCACCCCTATCAGAATCTGACAAGGAGAACCAACACTGGAAGCTCACTAATCGCCGCAAATGCAAGGAGGGAAAACAAAATACCGCCCTATGATAACTCCACAAAGTGGAGAAAACCGAATGCAGTATCGCACCGGGCAGGCAACCTCATTATATAGGTGATCCACACCCTTAAAAACTTTATTATATCAGAGCCATAGAGGAACACACCAAAAAAAATTAGCAGCAAAAAATGAACAAAGCGCAGCAGAAAAATATTCAATAAAAAATTAAAATAAAAAATAAAAATAAAAATTTAATAAAAAAAAAAACCAGGAAAAGCGGGTACCCCTCATCCACCAACCCAATGTCATTTTGCGAGAATCAAAAAAAATAAAAAAAAAATAAATAAAATTAAAAATTAAAAATAAATATACCCAAAATACAGAAAAAGGGGATGAAGAAACAAAAAAAAAAGAGCAAAGGAAAAATCAATTGAAATTCCTGGCATAATTTTAAAAATCTAAAAACAGTCCAGTGTTTTAAGGACGGGTTTTAAAAAATCCCCTCAAATTCTTTTTTCTTAAGTAGGGGAGCGATCCCCCCCACGTTTGGGAAAGGGACATGATCTAAACCTACTTTTTAAAACCCCCCTTCGGAATGCCCACCCTCCACAAAAATGTTTGGTTTGGTAAACCCAACTTTTTTACGGATTGAATACTTTTTATTAAATTTGTTTTTAGTCACAACTTCCCCCAACATAAATAAAGTTGAGGGACCCCAAAAATGAAAATGCCCAATCTGCTGCTAATTTTTTTTTATGTGTTCCCTATGGTTGATAAAATTTTCCCCCCCCCTTTCTTTTTAACATTTAAATGTATGCATATTGTCATCTTGGTATGTTATTTTCGGAAATTTTCCCTTTATAACTTTATATCACATTGTTTTTTTCACATTCTTTTTTTCATTTTTATTAGCTGTATTGTATATTTTATCACTAATTAATTAAAATTGATTGTTTTGTGGTTTTATATATATTGTGATTTTTTTGCACTATTTGATATTTAAAAAAAAAAAAAAAAAAAAAAAGGCTCGTGAGAGGGCCGAAACTGGGTTCTGTGACATGTGGGCAAAAATTGTTTTTTTTTAAATTTGTACCTGAGTTTGCTGCGAAGATTTTTCCATTTGTTTATTTTTGGAAGTCCCCAGGTTCTGTTTTTTTTCGTGGCCCCCCTGTTTTTTATACAGTTTTTTGGAGTGTGTTTCTCTGTATCTATTTTGGGGCTTATAGTAGCACCCATCAAGATGGGGTTTTACCCTTTGAAAGCGGATGGTTTTGGTGTAATGTTCCACGTTTCTGTTTTTCGAAGGAGTCGAGCGCATTTTGGGGAAGCAAAAGGGAAATGTGCTTTTTTAAATATTCCGGTTTTTGTATCAAAGATCTATGAGATTTTTCAAAAAGGTTTATTCATTGGAATTACATTATGTACTTCAGGGAATATTATAAAATTAAGAGAATTCCCAGGGTATGCACCCTCTTCCGACCAACTTTATTTTCTCAAGACGGACTTTAGAGGTTTTTTGAACCCTTGTCTGATAGATATGTTTCGGACATTTTATTTTGAACCTTGAATTTTCAGCGGTTTGAAAATTTCTCGAGAAAAGTTCAAGGAAGTGAATGATTTGTTGAAGTTTTTGTTATTGAAGATGATTATAAAAAGTTTTTTTGAAAAGCGGATTTTTTTTTGAAGAATTTTAAAAAAGTGTTTAGGGGATCCCAAAGTAGGAAAGGGTTTTCGGCTCACGGATATGTACGGGTAATGTTTTTTTGGGTTTAAATGAAAGATTGTTAATATTGCTGATGGTTTAAGAAGAGTAAAGTTAATGGCAATAGAAATCGTGTGGATAGTGTGGGTTTTTTTATGGAATGCGAAAAAAACGACATGGACCCGAACCCGACTAAAAGGGGAGGGGGTAAAAGAAGTGGAGGCTCAAAAACCAAAGCCAGAGACAACTCGCATGTGAATAAAAAGCTTCATGAAAAAAAAAAAAACAAAAAAAATAAAGGTGTAAATTTATCATCATTGACTTTGCCCGAGGGAAATTGACTTTTTTTGCAAAAGGGACTTTTTTTTTTTGCCCTGAACAAAGGTTAATTTGGGTTTGATCTTGATTAGATTTAGTGCAATTTTTCGTAAAATTAAGTTAAAAGTGTGGTTTTTTCAAAGTATTTAGTTGGTGTAATTTTTTATTTTGGGGTTTTTTTTAAAAAAAGGGGGTTTTTTTTTAGGATTTTGTTTTTCCCCTATAGTTTCCCCTGTAGAAACATAATACAGTTGGGTTAAAAAGATATTGAGACATTGAGGGAAAAGTGGTTTGGGGGATGTGCTTAAAATTAAATTTAACCCCCGTGGAAATTAAAGGGTTTTCAGGAGTTGTCCCAAAAAACATGATTAAAATCAGATTGTGACAAAGGCCGGGGCACGTAATTAGGAAAATCAAATTTTCAAAAGGTTTCGCCCCTTATCGACGTTTTATTTATCGTGTTTTCAGGGGGATCCAAAATTTTGAATTTTTGGAAATTTGGTTTTGGTTAAAGGCATTTGATAATGGTTTGTTGATGGGTTTAAAAAGTTTCCCCATGTTTACACCAGTAACACCCCATATTTATTTTTACTAAAATACATAAATCCCCAAACAACCCCAGGAAGACCTTAGTTTCAGGGGGAATTCGTTGTCAATAAAATTTCCCTCTTTTTGGAAAAGGTTTTTAATGAAAATGTTGTTATTTCTCCATTTTAATAGTGACACTAAAAGATTTTTTTGGGTAAGTTAAGTGGGTGGGTTGGCCCGTTGGTGCAATATTAGCTCTTTTGATGTGGTAAGCCCAACACTTCCCTTGATTGTATTGGAATTTTTGCGTTAAACGTGCATTTTTTATCTGCTAATTTTTTTTAAAAGCCGGCAAAAAGGGTTTTGTTATCTTTTATTGATTGGACTACTTGGGAATTATTTCAATTTGGTGATTTTTTTATTTGCAGTTAGGGGGGCCGGTATGGGCACCCAAAGTGGCCCCCACGTTTGCAAATATTCTTTGAATATGATTAGGAAAAGAATCTATGTGTTCCCCCTTTGGTAAAAAATACTGAAAGGGGGGGGAGTACATAGATGATATTTTTTTTATCTGACGGGTTTGAGTTGGAATTTTTTGGGTTTTAACCATTTAATAATATTTTTCCCCAAAATACAATTACTTGTCTTATTCCTCTGAAAGTTTTTAATTTTTTGGATACGAGGTTTTGGTGTTGAAATCGGGTTTTCTGATTTATTAAAAGAAAAGAAGAAAACCCTATTCACTACAGCATTGTCATCCCATTATATGGTAATCCCTCCTTTTAGCCAGCTTCTAAGGGTGAGTATTATTGACACTGAAGATTTTTTGGCAAAAAAAAGTCATGACATGTTAATAAATTTTTAGAGGGGGTTACCCGTAAGTGGTACACGACAGGTTGTTCGGCGAACAAATTTAAATTCAAAAATGAAATTAGCCATCAAAAAAGATTGAAGTCTCCTGCAATAAGTTCGTTTGTCTCTATTAAATGATTTGATTAGGATTTCTTGCATTTTAGAAAAAATTGGCAGTTTTGAAACATAGTTTATGAAAATCTAGTTTATTCAATGCCTTTTAAAGTCTTTCAGAAAAAACCGCCCAAAATTTTAAGGACGCTTTTAAAAACATGATTCAATCCTTTTGATAACAAACGTTTATTGGGTCCCAAGTTTGGGGTCTTTTCCCGTCTTAATTGTGTTAAAAGTAAATCATCAAAAAAAGGTGAACAATTTGTTACCCTTATCGAAAGGGTTTTTTCAAGATTCATTTCCCTCTCATTTTCTTTAGATTTGGGGCATTTACATTTTTTTGTGTCCCTGCAACTTATTTATGTTGGGGAGATAGTTGGATCTAAAAAAGATTGAAATAATCTAGAATTCAAACCCTAAAACGGTTGGGTTTTCCCGTATCCAAAAATTTCGTGGAGGCCCGGGATTCCCAATGGGGTTTTAAATGTATGGTTTTAGATATGTCCCTTTTCCTAAAGTGGGGGATCGCTATCCTACTTAAGAAAAGAGAAATTTGAGTGGATTTTTAAAACCCATCCCCTTTAAACCACTGGGCTGATGAGATTATAAAATTTACAGGAAGTTCAATTGAGTTTTTTTCCCTTTTTCTGCTTTTTTTTTTTGTTTTTTCTTTATTGTTTGTATTGGATATATTTATTTTTAATTTTAATTTTTTTTTATTTTTTTTATTTTTTAGATTCTTCGCAAATACATTGGATTGGTGGATGAGTGCTAAGCGCTTACCGGTTTTTTTTTATTAATTTTTTTTTTATTTTTATTTTTTTTTTTTATTTTTTATTGAATATTTTTTGCTGCGCTTTTTTCATTTTTTGTGCTAAGTTTTTTTTTGTGTTCCCCTATGGCTCTGTATAATAAAGTCTTTAAAGGGGGTGGAGTCACCCATTAAGAGGGGGCCCTGACCTGGTTTTCGATATGGTTTTGGTTTCTCCCCTTTTTTGGAGTTATCATATGGGTAGTTTTTTTTTTGCCCCTTGCATTTGCGGCGATATGAGGTTTTAGTGTTGGTTCTCTGTCAATTCTGATAGGGGTTCCCGTTCGGGGGCGCAGCATGGTTTTTTCTCCATTTTGTGGGGGATGATGCATCGGTGCGCTCTTTTGCCCCTTGCTTTTGGGGGTGATATATGCTTTCCCGTGGGTCTTTACCTGTGTTATTTACAGGTAATTTTTTGGCCCAGTTTTGGGTTGGGTTTTCCCTTTAAGGAGGCCCCATAAGTGGCAACTATTCATTGGATGCGCCCAAATCGCTTTGTGACAGCTAGGTGTTTATGGACGTACTGTGTCACCCCTTGCCCTGTTTCGGGGAAATTGTGTTTTGAGAAGCTTTTCCCGCGGCGTCATGCCCTCCATGGGTTTGTAAGGACGCGAGTACGCTTCGGGCTGCGCAGCGATTTTATGACCCGCAGCTTGCAACTATACCAATTATTGTTTTTTTGATTTGGGAGGTAAGCGACGCTAGTACCCGCCCCCCCTTTTTTTCATTTAACTGTAGCATATTGTCTCTTTGGGAATGTTATTTTTCGGATAATATTGCTCTTTAAACTTTTTTACATTGTTTTTTTACATTCTTTTTTATCCTTATTATGCTGTATTGTATACTTTATCACTAATTAACGTTAAATTGATTGGTTTTGTGGATTGTTATATATATTGGAGTTTTTGCATATTTGATACTTGAAAACGGCTCTGTGAGAGGGCCGAAACGTCGGGTTCTGTGACATGTGGCAATAAATTGTTTATTTTTTGAATTGTACCTGAAGTTGTGCTGCGAAGATTTTTCCATTTGTAGACAGATAGCTAGATAGATATGAGATAGATAGATAGATATGGGATAGATATATATATAGACAGATAGCTAGATAGATATGGGATAGATAGATAGATAGATATGGGATAGATAGATAGATAGATAGATATGGGATATATAGATATGAGATAGATAGATCTGTGTCCATTTTTTAAAGAACGGAAAGTTTTCTAAGTATGAGGATGAATTACCAACCGCCTTTCTTGACCACTTCTTTTCTTGGCTTCTCCACTTTCTTTCCACTGACATCCCCACTATCATCATGGGAGATTTCAACATCCCTATCGACACACCACACTCCACTGCCAGCAAACTCTTATTACTCTCCTTTTCCTTCGGCCTCTCGCAGTGGACCTCTGGAGCCTTGTGAGTGGACACACACTGGACCTCTATAAGACCAGGATACCCATGATAGTCGCATGGTATTAATTAGATATATAGTCAGTTTGCCTTGCAGCAACTAATTACCAAAGTTTTCCCAACTAACACCCATAAAGAATCTAATTTGACTACTACTTAGACCTAGTTTTGCCATGAAGTAAAATTGACGTGGGAATCTTGCAAATTAAATAATAAACATTTTCACCATTCATTATTATTAAAAATTCTGCACAGTTTTTGTTTTAGCTGCTCCTTTAGTGATCCATTGTTTACAGCTCATCTCCAGGGGATACGACCAGGCTGAGAGCTCCCCAGTCCCGGACGCAATGCTCAGACATCACCTCTCTTCTCAGGCGCTACTGATGTTTCAAATCCCAGGTTTCTGTCACTCTAATCCCGTCCTCTGTCCTTGCTTAGTAATTAGTCCCAAAAATGCAAAAAAAAAAAGAAACCTCAGGTCTGTTTATTGATAAAGAGAAATAAAATCCCCAGGTTTGGTTCCTGCAGGGGTTTGAACGAGGACCCTTGTGCCTGGAGACAAAAGTTTACCTCTGAGCTACATTGAGCTACTCACAGCTCTTTACATAAACAGACCTTTCTTTGAGTAGAGGAGAGGCCTGGTGATGTCATCCTGCTGGGTCACATGATCTGCAATTCAAACAAATCACACACGCCCCCTTCTGAGCACACAGAGCTGAAGAGCTGGATGCAGGAGGTATGAAATGAGATCGTGGCAAAACCCCTTTAATATTGACCCTAATTAAGTCCAGAAACCATAGGGCTAGTAGTGTGCTCTGTTTTATCAGTTCTCCTGCACCAAAAGTACTACTAACGTACTTGATGAGAGCATAAAGAAGGTTTGAGAGATGCTTGTCGGGAATCCATCATACTGGTATACTTCAGATACCAGAATATGACGATAGTAGTATTTTTGGTGCATTGATAAAACAGAGCGCACAACAAGTCCTATAGTTTTTAGACTTTATTAGGGTATTAAAAGTTAACGGGAACCTGTCACATAGTTTTTACCCCCCTGGCTGAGGGCAGAACAAGCTAGTGTCAGACCTGCTGTTTCCAGCGCTGTGTCCCTTATTCTGTAAGATGCAGAAGTTTTGTGTATTTAATGGGTCAAATCTGCAGTTTTCAGCCAGAAGAGTCATTCGAAGAGTCCTTCAGCGTGTCAGTTTTTTTCAAACCCCGCCCACCTGAGGCTAGCCCCGCCTACCTCAACTGACAAACCTATTACTTTGAATAGGTAGAAACAGGTGAATAACTGTCAGTGGGTGGGGCTAACACCTGCTCATGAATAAGATTTGAGGGGTAAATGCTCTAAAACTGCTGCATCTTAAGAATAAAGGGGGCACAGCGTGGAAAAGCAGGGTCGAACTAGCTTAGCTGCCCTCAGCAAGGGGATAATCATGTGACAGGTTCCCTTTGT